>CACSLJ010000410.1:0-20213 GCA_902706625.1 Albugo laibachii | reverse complement strand
TGTGGAAAGAACACATTGTTGTGCTTGAGCTAACTAATCGAAAGAATTTCCCACCGCTTGTTTTTTCACATCTAGCACGGCTCGTTTACCTTTCCTTAATGCAATATTTTTAATGTAGCTTGTACATTCCTTTTTTGATGAAAAGAATTGGCCACTGTTCAAGGTCGTAGTATCCTCCATCGTTGCTTATACGTGGTTACGAGCAACGACAAAATTTTGTTGCTAGGTTTGTAATTTTATTTTTGAACTCAATCGTGAAAAGTAATATTTAACCCGCCCCCTATTTTGGCAAATCTCCCCTTTTTTGGCAAAATTCCCCTATTTGCCGCTTGCAACCCGTAATAAGCAGAAAGAAAGAAGCTTGTAGTCGTATTATAAAGCATATCTTGCTCGCGGATCCGCCAAAGTCTCTGCTTGTGTCTATCATTTCTTGACCTGTAAGGTTTTCTCCAAATCCTATTCGTTTCTTGTAAAGTCGTGTGCTCTCAGTAGAGTAACGGCATCGGCAAATCACTTTGTACTATTTGTCGGAAGGATGTCCGTTCGTCGCAAGGCATTCGCTCTGAGCAGCTGACTTTAGTTTGATATGTGCCTGCACGTCAATTTGAATTGAAAATCTTAATGAGCTCTATTGTGGAATGAGAGTGGTGTCTCGCACCTCTGAACAACCCTGTAAACGCCCTTCAAGCCTGTCTGGCACACGATGTTCCTGATCATGCTTCCCCACGCCACCGGGTGCAAAGCTATAAATGTGTGTCCACACGACAATTTGAAATGAGGATCGTAATGTGCTCTCCTGGTGGAATGAGTGGATCGCTATGCTGAGTATATTGAATTGCATGGCTTCAAAAGAACTCAGCGCAGGCCTTTCTTCTGAAATATTTACAGCTAAAATTTAAGACGAATACAGTACGAGTTTCGAAAAAGAACGATATTTAAGTTGACATCATATTTCCTGTAGTGCTACATTTTGTCAAATTTTCTAGAACGTTCTACGTCATAAAAGTTGAAGAAATCAAGGATGCATAATTTGGTCTAAAAGTGGTGCAATGTCCAAGCTATTGGACCGATCTGACGGCAAAATACTGCATCGAGTCGATCCTGATTACCTTCCTGAGCAATCAACCCTTGTGTATACAGACCGCGCTCCTTGATCGCGACATTTCATGGTTTTGTGCCCAAACCACTACATTGTCTTACTCAAGGTCGAATGTAAGGTGAACTTTTTTTGAACTCATTACTTGTGATACGAGTTTTCTGAGCTTGCTTGACAAGGTTGTTTCGCCTGTCAAGAAGTTGCTTTGTGAGAAGAAGTCGCTTTCATCCGCTTCTGAGTGCTGCTTACACATTCTTTGACAGCTCTTTGAACCGATTGCTGTGAAGAAGTGGGTTTTTGGCTCTTTGAGGCCAAGTAGCTGCATATGAAATGAAGGACGTCCGGGTAATGGCAACTGACTCATTATTCACCTTCCCAAGGCTTTCGAATTCGTTACGATCGTCTATTTGAAATAGCTCGCCGAAGAATCATATGTACCCCATCTCGTACCGATGAGAATTTTCTGTATCATTCCACGTCCTTAAGAGAGCTATCTCAGGAAAAACTAGATTGAGACGGCTGCTCTGTTGCCAAAAAAAATTGAATGTGAGCGTATTCCATTCGCACAAATTTCCAATGCCCGATCGACCATCATGATTGTCAATACCAGATAACTGAACACGTTCGCATTGAAACTTGGATTGACCCGAATTGCTTCTAAATACTAAAAAACTATGCTGCGTGTGAGCGCAAGTTTTCTACACATGAGTCGACATCACGGGATTGTTTATGATCTTGTGGGGCCTGCTGTGCATGGGATGAGGCGCAGAGCGTGTAATACACGCCCGTTTAATACTTTTCATGGCTGCTGCTTAAGTTTTTTTCAAGTCATTTGGTCAGCCATTCCTTCCAACGCAGCTTTCTTCAATTTGTTGTGACCCGTAAACCGCTTGGGACTCAATAAAATCTCTGAGCTGAGTCCAATTTGCGTCAATGGGGCTTCCCCAGAAAGCCACGGGTGACGTAGAGCATCAGATGCTGTCAGACGCTTCGTTGGGTTGACCACGAGCAGAGATCTGATAAATTCTTTAGCAGCATCACTGACGGCGCTCCATTCAGCCGTATCGAATTCAAACTTTCCAGAAATCACAGCCTCAAAGACGTCAGAGTCTGTATCACCATAGAATGGAGGGTAGCCGCAGAGTAAAATGTAAACGATAACACCGATACTCCACAGATCGCAAGATTTGTCGTATCTACCTTTCAGGACCTCAGGGGCGACATAATAAATCGATCCAACTCTAGTTTTCATAACGTTCTCTCCTGTGACACTGTTATCCATGCAAGAAAGCCCAAAGTCAATCACTTTGAGATCAGCGTCTTCTGCATTCGTCTCAAACAAACAATTTTCGGGCTTTAGGTCTCGATGACAGATTCCACGATCATGGCAATGAGCCACAGCATTGAGTATCTTTCGAATAAGAGTTGCTGCATCTGCTTCGCTAAAGTGTCCTCGCGCGATAATACGATCAAACAATTCGCCACCCGTGCAGAGTTCTGTGATGATGTGAAGGTGTCTGGGTCCTTCGCACACATCGTACAATTTGATGATATTCGGATGGTCGAAAGACTATAATGCATTTCACCATGGAAAGGCTCATTAGAATTAACGCTCTTGTTCGATCCTCAAAGCACATACGCGTAAGATCCGAAAATCGCTCTGCATTACGTCCGGCTGCGAAATTTGAAATTTGAGAATTGTTTTGATGGCAACAGTTTGCCCCGTAGATCTATCCGTACCGACCCGAACTGTGCCAAAGCTCCCTGTATCCACATACTCATTAAATAAAGTCTCACGACTGCCTCAATTGGCGCTACCGTGTCCAATTTCTGTCTTCTCAATGCTGTAAAACTCATTGATATCACGCAACGCGCCGGTAATCTATCGCAAACACAATAAGTACTCTTATCAGCGCTCTTTATAGCCATTACAAGGCGGTTTTGGACAGTTCTTGTCGGCTTTTTCTCTGCCGTTCGACGTGTATCGACTGCGGGCGCTGGAGCTCTTGCACTAGGTGCACTCGATCGATACAGAGGAGGAGCATGTCCCTGCTCTGCATTTTTTTTAGCTTTTCTGGCGCCACTATATCGATATTGTTTGTGCGGTCGCGCATTGCTTCCACCGTTGCCCATTTTCGCGAATAATTGGGAGATGAATGGCTAATCGCGGCGTAAAAATGGACCCACCGGGTAGAGTGTATTCTAGCCTGTCGTCAGACCTAAGTACAAAGAAGGAAATACTAGAGAATTCATTAGCGTTAGAAAGTCATTTTTGCTTCGAAAAGAAGCTGGTATCAGACAATGCGAAGTTTCGGGTTAATAGGTAGTGCAGCTTTGTGGTAGGCCTTGGAGTCGATACTGCGAGCTGCAGAGACGTCCTGATCAGCATGAGGGACTCAGTCATGCTTCATCTCTTGGAAAGCTTGAACGTCACATTTTGTCGATCTTTTCAAGTGAGCTTTGTAATGCAAGTCCGTGGCACGGAGACTCGGTGCTGGACGAGAATTTATTCCAAAAATCGCGAGCACTTGGTATATTCAATTTGTATCGATCAAAGACGACGATTCTTTGAGCCAACTGGGTATTTCAAAGTACTGCTCTGACACATCTCTGCTAGATTCATAACCAGCTCCAGCATCCTGATCACAGCCAAATGCTCCTCCAATTAACAGTGCAGAGAATTGATGAGCCTCTTCATATTTCTCTATGTGGATTTCCCGCAGTATCGACAACTTTTGCTGCATCTGATGGGATTGCTCGAATAAGCACTAAGGCTTCAGGTTGAACCAGATGGACCGATCAGCTGAACCTTGCTCCTACTTACTTGACTGTGAACCCAATCCAGCATTTCTGTACAGCCTCGAAACAAATTAACGGGCAATCTTTACGTACGTGCTTGTCCGGAGGTCCATTTCAGCATCTGCAATTTGTCCGCAATCGTTGCGTCATCCTCAAGCTCGAATATGCTTGTGACAAATCGAGATGCTAAAACTCAACAACATGTCATCCAGCTTTTGAAGATCCCGTGAGCTATAACAGCTCAGCACACTTTTCCTGAACTAGAGCTTCACCAATATCTGAACCTCCACCACTATAGATGAGCATCAAACAGTACCCACTCATTGGAGGGGGTCTTGTGTCCATAACGTTCAGCTGTGTCCATAACGTTCAGCTGAGTTCATAGCTTCAGTAAATGTTTCGTAGACATTGCGATAATACTATTCTGAGCCCTTCCAATCATTGTGTCCGTCATGAGCGTTGCATACTCCAAGATTAATACACAGCCGTGCCATTGACCGCCATTTACGCTGAAAAGAACTCCTCTGGTTCCGAATCGTTCAACAAAAAAGGAATCGGCCAAGTTGTACTGATGAAATGAGTGTTAAGTCAAAGGTCTAGTGTATGGTATAACGACGGCAAAGTGATGCGATTGCGTCGCTGAATTCCCCCGAAAACATCGGGAGCATTCTGACACACTCAAGTAATAAGGGCAAAGATCATGATTAACAGCGTAATAAAGAATAACTATTCATGATCGAAAGAAGAATTTGATTAGTTAGTTCATGCCGAGAACCATGATTTGGGGTTCACTTACGCATCAGAACTATCGAATGAGCAGCCAAGTCGTTGACTCCAGGAAGATGTGCTTACGAAGTACATTTCTAGCAGCGGCCAACAGGGTGGACGAGATTCAGTCAAGACAGAAGTGAAAGAGGCGCATGTATTATCTTGAGATTGTTGAGAAGATTGTCCTATTTCGCAGCGCTCTTGATAGACTTTGAGAATTTAAAAAGTTCTCCAGCAGCATCATGACCGTTTTTTTGAATTCGCTCAATTCGTCACTTTTTGGATCGGCACCTTCGTTACGTTCAGAGTCATTGATTTCCCAAATGACTTTGGAAGTAAATGGACCATGATCCGTACTTTTTTTAGGAACTTTTTTCGGGAAATTTTGAGGTGCGGGTATTGGCATAGCCAATACTGTAGGCCAGACGGCAGCGTCTTCTTTTGGGAGTTCGATGAGTTTATATGTAATGTTTTCCGTCTTCTTAATCAAAGTAGTATTGAACATGATCATTGCAGCCAAAATGTCAGCTGGGCAAAATTGAGTGCCTGTTTCCATAATTTTTAAAACATCTTGTACTGCCTCCTGTGACATTGACCTGAGAAGAGTAGTATCCCAAAGATATTGAAAAGTGAGCAGTTTATCGATGAACGTGTTATGCCTGAATTCTACCAATTTGTCGATAAGTTGAGGAAATTTGTTACTGCCCATGCTGCCACGATACACACTCACTTGCTTTGAAGAGATGGAAATCTTCCCGCTCAACCCATGAATTTGGAGAAGCCGGATAGAATATCCGATATCTCTGTACAAATTGTACGATGTCTTGTAATGATTAGGATCCCAACCACCTGCCCAGTAGATTTCATGAATATTATTCAACGCATTCGGGTGGCTTCGAGCGACATGTTCGACAGCGATTGTCAGATCCCTGCACGGCGCAATGATTAATATATGGAATCGTGTATTCTCCTCGATGAGAATATCATATAATGCCTTGGACGCATCGGTCTCCACAGTATCAAAAGGGTTGTCTTTGTCATTTTTCACAGATGTAGCACCATTAAATATTTCTGGTTCTTCCTTACGAGCCATGTTAAAGAGTAGAATCAGTAAATTTCTTTTCTCGTCATTCTGCCACACAAGAGCAATCTTCACACCATTGCCACACTTGGCCTTGTAATTACCAGACATTAGCAGCAGCAAAATTGCAAGCATATCATCTGGTTCCGCATCCGTGACTAGAACGCAGACATTCCGCTGCTGTTGAAGGTTTCGCATCTCTCTCAAAGCGGTTGAAGCCCGAACAACTGGCATTTGACATAGCGCCGACAAACAAATGAGTTGAAATAAAAGCTTCAGACGATTCATCGGAGCTTGTATGGTTTTCCGGTTCTTGTTGGTTGCGCTGTTGAAGGGAAATGAAAAAGTGAGAGATATACTCCCAGCTCAATTCTAAACAAGCTCCCACCAGTGAATTGCGCTCGCCTATTTAGCGTAATCAAAAATGAAGGAATCCAGGAAATGTGGTATACCGGGATGAAAAAAGAAATCCAGTAAACACACGTATTGTGTTTTGCCATTCGAAATTTCTGAATAGATCAATTTTGCTTCTATTTCGAGCAAAATTTCCACATAGTCTTAGGTAAGGCATCATGGAGAAATCCATCACACTGGATACATTAGGTAAACCTTGACAATCTACTTGACCGTATTCTTTGACCGTAAGCGCAACAGAACGCAACTTTCGCCGACTCCGACAAGCCGCAATCTGTGACTTAAGTACGCTGCTTTAAGCACGAGAGGCCGCTGAGACTTCTTACTATCTGAATCACATATCAAGATCGGAATGTTGTACTACATCAGTGCGCTTTGGCGTTCCAAGCAAAGAATAGGAGATAGCAATCCTTGCCATGATCCGATATCAATTACAGAATCATCAAGCTCACCCATTCATTTCTTGAATTTGAAGCGGGCTCAACGTGAACGTGCGAATCGAGCGTCTGCAGCTTGCCTCGTAGTCGACGTCCAGCTGTGATGTGGTGTTTGTAGTCGCCTTTCCTTGGAATGACTTCAGTCCTTGTAGTCTTATCAAACTTGAGTATTAAGAAGGATTATGCGTGATGAAAAAGCCGTGGAGGTTACGCCCGTGAAATTGCTTGCAGCGAATGCGATTCTACTTTCGCAAAATCGACGTTCAAGAAATTGTACAATTGATTGGTTTTTATGTGCTTGCCCCCATACATCGTTTGGTTCTATGCTTCGTAATGCATCCTCTTCACTTCAGAGTCGAGCAAGCTGGTTCACTATGGCTTCCGTGATCAGCTGTACCCGCGAATAATAGAAATCATGTTTCGGGCTTTACCACTTTCGAATAATTTGGGAGTTCATCCGTCAAATGCTCATGCTGTATCCATCGTGTTTTCGTTGACAAAGCGCATGCACCAAAGCTTCTTCTTTCATTCATGCAACCAAGTTGACCAGCATGTAAGAGAACATTAGATTCGACCATCTTTCTCCGTCCTGAATTCTTAGATCCCACTATCAGGATTTCTTGAGACTTCGCATCTGCATTTGAGGTAATTATCAGTTTGGCTCTCACTTTCTACCAAAGCGTTATTGCCCATGACAACGATATATACATTCTTAATCATCGCGACCTCCCCTGATACCATCCTTCTGGATTTACAAAATTTTGCATGGCGTACCAAGTACATCAAAGATTTCCATCTGAGGTGATAAGGTGGACCCTGCTTTCGACAAACATCACTGATTGATTCTCGCAGTCTAGTAATAAACGGACAACTTCACATTCGTCCAGGTTGAGTACAAGGAATACGGTAATTGTGCCAAGTGACATTGACATCAACTGTGCATTCGAAACAGCGTCAATGCGGCACTAAGCCTCAACTACGCATTGTACCAGTGAATCAACCGGATTGCACCTCAGCCAGAGTCTCAGTACATGCTTCATTTGCACTTTGCAACTTTCTGAACCAGATTTTGCATCCCACATCAGGTGCTACATCGTTTGTACACCTACGTCAGATAGTTATCTCACCTTGCTTTCGAGATGCAAGAAGCTGTGCATTCTTAGCCCATAGGTGCGAATGCCACTCCTGTCTTGTGATTTGAGTACATCGACTTTTCAATCTCAAGTTAAAGACCATCTCTTCTCTTTTTGGTAAATGGCCTTGCTAGCATTGCTTCTCATGTTCTCCAAAAGAAGGAACATCAGGATCGGCAAGCGATGGAAATGCGATTGTTTACATTATTAGGACCTTGTACTTTTCCGAGCTCTCGAACAGAGTTCCATTTTCTGTCAAGCACGGATTTATGGCTGTACGCGTACATCCGTACAATAAACACTGCATAGTATTCACAGTGTCAGCAGCGCGAATTCCTCTCTTAATGTCCATGTCTCCCAATTCTCAACATTCACATTCTCCATGGCATTGTGTCCCCCCCCTCCAAAGGCGAACTATCCAGCTTCGTATTCTAATTAATTGACAATTCCACTATGTTGTATACCAGCGAGGATGATATTTGTCGCTTCTGAGTTTTTATTGCAGTTGTGAGATGTTGAGCATTCCTCACTTTTAAAATGAAATGATCCAGCCAAATTATTTCTTCGATAGCACACAGTTTTTCATCACCGAATTTCCTAATGGCTCGCACGAGGTCCCAAGGCGGGAGAAGAATAAGTATGCGAATGTTCTTGGAGCACTTCAATAGTACCTCTATTGCTTTGCTGGCATTCGTATCATCGATAAGTACATCCTTATCTTTATCATGCTTTTCTTGACCATCCGCGTTCTTTTTTGATGTCGTTTCCCATCGATAATCATCAGGCACGTGACGGGCTCTCGACCATAAGTAAAATACTTTGAACTAAGTGACCATGAACAAATTAGTTGAAATAGAAGTCTGAGACGTTTCAACTGAGCTGAAAAGTTGTTCAGTTGGGTGGATTGCGCTGTGCTACGAATGTAACATGATATGTACTCGAGTGTCAGCTCAATCTGAAAGAAGCACGCTCCAGTGAGTTAAGCTCTCTTTCTGATCACAATCAATGTTGATAAAATCCAAGTATAGCCATACAAATTCGTGATGGGAACGAAAAACGCTGCATTGACAAAGAATCAAGTGAGCTTTCATGGGATTGGTTTTCCACCACTCAGATGGGTACAACCGACCGATTGTATGGAATCGTCAACATAACAAATTGATATCTCTTATCACATCACATCCCCGCGCGGTACATCATGTCACCGACGTTGGTTTTGATGTTTCCCGAAGATACAATTTTTCATCTGTAAGAGATGGACTGTAGCAGGATCATCGACAATGCAGTACCTCGCCCCATCGTGAGCAACCTATCATGTAATGGGGGCGTTAAAAGGTAATGTGCCGATCTGCATGAAAAGCAGAGGCTTAGAGCTCGCAAACTGAATGCTCATTCTGAGAAATAAGTATGTCAACAGACAAAACACCAATGTGAGGTATTATCCTCAGAGCAAAGGAAGGAAGGCTAAAGAACAAAAGACCAAATAAAGCAAGGTTAATGCGCTTTATTGCATGTGGGAACCACAGCCTCCGATTTACCGACAAAATTGGCAGTGTTGTCTTATCTTATGGGCCCGTGCGCTCTCGAAGAGTCATCGCACCACTTCCAAGTTAATCTTGTTTTCCTCCTCTAGTTTGCCATAAGTTTTTCAAACCATCTCGAGCCTTCAAGAACTGCCTCGTAACCGGGGCGAAGCAACTTCCTGAAGCTTCATCACAGTTTCCTTTGGTTGCTGGTACACTTTTGGTGGCGACCGCGTACTTTTCAAGCACTTCCAAAACCTTTCCCTTGAAAATTCTGATATTTCTTTCTCGCGCATGAAATAGCTGTCATGGCGAACTTTGGCTGGGAGTTTATCTTCATTCGCATATGATACGTCATCATGAATCATTTGTACAAATCGGTTGTGGTATTCAGTCACGGCAAAGCCTGCGGGAACTTTGGCATTGGATCCCAGTACGAAGGCGTGCATCTGAGTGTATTTGCTTCTTTTACGAGAAGCCAACGTTCTCAATCTATAGTCCAAAGTCTCAGAAACTTTGACGATTTTCGGATAAAACATGACCATGGCAGCCACAAGGTCAGCTGCACAAAAATTCGTAGGATGATTGGCGATGCTGGCCGCCACCTGCTGATACACTTGATCATCGTCGTCAGCCATAAATTTGTTCCAACCAGCTCGAGCTATTAGAAGGTCCTCTATAACTTTGCTACCCCACCCAAGATTTTGCAGTTTTGTTACGAGAGCAGGAAAGTTATATTTATTGATTCCGGGTTGATACTGGTGGGATGATCTTGAATTCACAATCGTAATTTTCTTTTGAACGATTTGTTGTTGAGGAGTTGCAGTGTTGCTTCGGCGTGACTGTACCAATTGAAGGATGTCAAGTTATAATCTAGACCGGCTACAGGATACATTCCTCCAAGCCAGACAATTTCACTGACCATATTCTTCTTTTCGGATATCATCTTGACATCAGGATCATTCAATGCTTGGACAAGGTCCGTGCAGGGTCCAATGATCAAGCAACGAACGTTTTCTTCCAATAAGAGAAGCTGTCTGATTGACTCACTGCCGTATGTATTTTGAAATATGAGACCTTGGCGATTGTTAAACAGATCTTTATCAGTATTACTTTGAGCGAATGGCGTTGACTAGGCACCCGGATGTATTATTGTTGCGAATGGAGTTGATCTGAAAATCAAGTTGACTAACTTCATATTTTTAAAGTGCGGCCAAGTTACTGAAACATAAAGTTTTGAGCACATGCTGGCAACCTCAGGAGACTTTGCCATTATAATCGCTGCAAGCAAATCATCAGCCTCTCCGTCCGTGACCTAAAGACAGGGAGATTTCCTAGACCATGGAAAATTGAGAGACGACACAGAAAGTGCCAAAGCCAAGCCGGAGACAAGCCGAAGTGGAATATGCATCGGGTAATCGGTGATTTGAACGTTGAAAGGTAAGTGCGTTATTGTATGGGAAATAAAGAATGAGAGATTCGAGCTAGGCGAATCTCAACAAAACACGTCCCTGTTCACGCACTCTTTTTTTGGCGTGAAGAAACCAATTGAAGAACTCGGATCGCAGGATAGCCTCAGATCTGATGGAAGCGATGCTAAAGTTGGCCTAGTGCGATGAGAAAAAAATTCTGTTTCTTGAACTTGTTTTGGGATTCGAAAGAACACAAACCATTATCCTTGCTTCTTTATTTGATTAATTCGCTACTTTTTTTGAGATGAGGTGTGATGGACAAATCCACTAGATCGGATGCATCATTCCTTTGTTGAAGAATCGTGATCAAGCGTCATATCGCAAGCAGAAAGTCGGATATGCCTTCGTTGAACGCATTTTTACAACGTTTCTGTCCACGGAAGCTTGTACACCTACTATATGATATATACTAGGTTATGTCATCTGAAGGTGAATGGAAGCATTTCTACACCGAGCATGTCGTCCAAAATGCGCGTTTATTCCAAGTGCTGTAAAAATCTTTATCAACATTCATCCTCGGGCTAGAATGTGCCGGAATATCCATTCTTATTGCACGCATCGTCCATTTATCGCTCTAGCTCTGTACTCCCAGCGTAAGCGGACGATGTGAGCCTGTGAGAAGGTATCCAGTCCAATCCAAAGCTCTAAACTAGCAATTCTAGCACTTGAAATGCGATAAAGCTTCCATGAACAATTAGTAAGACGTAGACATTCTAGACTTTCCGTGCCCTTCTCACTAACATCGGATTAATACGTATATTTCATGTTGCGTTGGATAGTTCTAAAAGGGGGCAAAGTAAGCGTGAATACCTCGTATCAACTCCATCGAATCAAATGCCCTGAAATGTTTGTTTTTCGAATAAATGCAACGTTAGGTTTCCAAGAAATGCGGGAAACGATCGACACGTAGTGAGATAGCCAAGAACTCTTTGATCGATCTGACGGCAGTATTCTGTATCGAGTAGCTCCAGATTTCCTGTCTTGTCCATCCGAACCAATAATTCGTCATCTTTTTGGACCGCGTACATTGACCGCAAGCGCAACAATTCGGATCCATTGGATTTTCTGAGGTCCACCTTGTAGCCCGTGAGGAGATAGATTGCTTCGCGGTATTGCTGAATCTGGTCACGAAATACTTCTTTGAGCCGCTGGTTGAGCATTTTTTGGCCTTCTACAGTCTCATACGACGTCGTTGTTGTCGGCGATGAGGCTTTCCCACTATTTTCGGAAGCACGCGGACGGTTTTGCTCGAGCACTTCACTTGTTGGATTCAACGCCAAATGTAAGACTTTAGTGACTTCTGCATCAAAGTCCCTTTGCTCAGGTCGCTTTTTGTGATACAAACTCTGGGTATTTGCTTCTTGGATTCGATTCGCTAGTCTCAAATTCGTTTCTTTGGTTGATGTCATCTCTTTCGACGGCTTTTTCTGAGAAGTGTTTGGTACTTCTTCGAAAGTGTTCTCCAGCGATTGCTGCATGGAGACTAGATCTTGCAATTTCTGGGTCAAATGAGCTCCTTTTGCGGGGTCATCCGCGTACGTTCGCAAAATTTCAACAAGCTCCTTGTTCCTGTATCGAAGGCTCACAACAGTATGTTCTGCTTGAACGAGCTGCAGCATAATAAACACTTAGCCTTTTACAGTATATAGCTCAGAAATCATAAGGACCTTGTATTGCTTCGCTTTGACATTTTCGTTTAATTCCCTGACGTGCTGATGTAGTGTCTCGGTCTCCTCCCGCATGGCTTCACACTGTATTTGAACACGTTTCAACTCGACCTTCAAAGTTCCTTTCTCGACAGTAACGTTTTCGAGCTCTTCTTGACGTGAATTATATAACTTGAGTACAGCAAGCCCAGGATCTCTCTGCAAGTCGTCCAATGTGATACAGCCTTGTCACAACTCCTTCAGCAATTAACATATCAAATATCAACCGAGCCTACTCACTTTCTGGATCTCGTGCAATTGTGTGAAACTGGTCAATGAAAGTTTTGTGCGTTTCTTCGACATCCTTCAGCAAGCTCTAAAACAAAGGAAAAGATGAAAAGGATTGGTCGTCGAGTCGAATCCGGCACAGTACTAGTTCCTTCCGCATGGTTTGATTGCGATACTCGGCATGATAGGATTCTTGCAAAACTTGATACAGCTTTTCTTTAGTGACAACAGCGTCCTTGGCGGAGACCTTGGCGTTGCGTAGCTACAGAAGACACGATTGATAGCATAAAAAAAACTCGGTCCGGATACACAATTGTACCTCTTCTTTGAGCTTCCTCTCATCAACTTCCATCTTCTGAATCTTCTCGTGTAAGGATCGCACAGTTTCTGCGTTTTCTAGCGCTTCTTTCGCATCTACCAGCGTCTGTTCCATCCTTCGTAAAGCATTTTCTTTGTTTTCAAGTTGTGCTTGTAACTCGTCCATTCTACCCTCGGTATCCGAGTGCATCTATGCGTATAAAAATGACACAAAGCCGGCATCCGAAAGCATGATAGCTCTTACAACTTCTGCACTATCGGATACTTTGAGAGATTCAAGTTCATCCTTCAGTAGCTCATTCTGTGTTCTACCAGCTTAATGCTCTTCAAAACACGCAAATCTAAGTCACTCACTTCCAAGTTCGCTCTCTTTTTGAATGTTATCAGTACGCTTTCATTTTCCAAAGCCTTTTCCTTCCATTCATGTAGCTGAGTTGTCAAAAATCGTAAGCGGGTATCATATTCCACCATTTTCTTTTCTGCCTCTAGTTTTGTATCCAAAAGCTGGGTTTTTAGATCTTTTAGTTCCAGGCGGAGTGCTTCTTCTTCAGCCAGTGCAAGCTGGAGTTGACGATGAAGTTTATCAAGCTGAATGTCGCGCTTCTATCAAAAAATGTCATCGTGTCCACAATCGAGACGAAGCAAGTGTCGCCACCTTTATCTCGCCCTGGTACTTCTCATCTGCATTCTGATTGAGAATGTGTGTCACGCTGATGTTATGTTCCTGCAAGGGATTGTCGCGCATGCTCGTGATTGATACGTTCGAGAGCGAAACATACCTTTCCAAATGTGGTGGGTTGCTCGTACAAATCGCGCTTTCGTTTCGTATGAGCATTATCATTCCTTAACGCTACACGGTAGAATTTAAGCGCTGTTTCTTATTATCAGCATACACGTACATTGTTGATTCATGGGTTCGCCCTCAATTGATGCCATCAGAGTCGATGAATCGTTCTCAGATTCAGAGTCCATCAATGTATCACTTTATTAGAAGAGCTCTTTGATCTTGTGCCAACTAAGAAAATAGTAGGAAAATGCAAGGCTTGTACTCGTGTAGTAGATCCTGGAATACGCGGTATTCAATGTATCATTGAGTACAATCTCCTATAGCTACATATGACCTAGCGAAGCAAAGCAATATGGTTAAAGAACAAAGTTTGTACCATCTGTTCTGCACGAAAATCGAATACAGAGTTTATTTGATACTCATGGGAATTAGCGCTCCGCTTATTTATCTAATTTATGCTATTCCGGAGTATAAGCTTTGTGATATTTCAGCATAGAGAAGCGTGTGCTACTAAGAATGCTATTCACCATACTTTGCTTCTCTGATGATGCTCACTGTCGTCATCAAGCATCAAGCGCCTGTGTTACTCAATTCTATAGCATTGGCCGCTGCTTGGTTATGGCTTACTATAAGGCCTCGAATGACTGCTATTTCTTGTCCCCAAGATAAAGGGCCATCGACTCTACCACTTCTTGGCTTGTACTATAAAAGCCTTTGCGTAGTCGGACCATAGCCAGATTTCATGGTCAGTAACTCAAATCGCTTGTCGAAATCATGAAACCTTCGCTTTCACACGCCCTTTAAGATGACCTAGCTAAAAGTTCTTGATCCACGACAAATGTTTTTCATATTTCGTCTCATGTTTTGGTTGCTTGCATACCGCGAATGATCTTTTAAGAACGAGACATGATGCGAAATCGCTAAAGCGCCGGGAATTCAGGGCATCTGGTAGACCCACTATTTGAGCTACGGTTCTACCAATTTCGCGCTTACGATTCTCCACTCATCAATGGAATTCGATCTGAATGCACGCAGCTCCAAATGGAAATCGGATCGAGAAAAACAGCGCTCGATTGCGAAAAAAAAGTTGGAAAGCGAATGTCATAAAAAGAGTCAAGTTATCCACGCCAAAAAGGAATTACAGCAACAACAGAAAGAAAAGAAAAAGAAACAACTCCAAGACGAAGAAATCGCCCAGCAGGTGCGATTGGGAGAGGAGCTTCGCACTGCTGGCATCCATTACAGCTGCTCTCTCAAACCGGTTCCGATATCCAGCGACGGCGATCTTATCACATTACCTCCTTCGGCTTTGGAAGAGCTCACTGCGCAGGAAGCATTCCGCGTAGGCAAGTTTACATTCGAGTTGAGTGTGATGCTACCAAACGTAGCCCCTTGCTTACAGGTTACTCATGCGAGCGTTCTCGAGTTTACTGCCGAAGAAGAAACGATTGGTGTTCCACCGAAAGTGGCTCGTTGCTTGTTATTTTCTCAAAGCGTTCCGAAAAGCATTCAAATTCGATTTGTTCGACTAGAACGTGGATTGTTTGCTCGATTTCAGCCTAAAGAAGAAGGATTTGGAGCTCGAGAAATAGATCTTAAGCTGGTACTCGAACGCTCCTTACATCGGCATACAACGCTTACTATCGGCGATACAGTATTGGTGCGTCACGGGCGTAAAACGTTTGAGATTTCCGTGATTCATGCTGAACCAGAAGAAGCGATTGATATCCTCAACACAGACCTGGAGGTTGACATAATGCCTAGTGAAGCCGTGGTAAAGCAACTGGAGAGCATGAAGATGCAAAAGGAGACAGAGCTAGAGGCCAAACGGAATTTAGAGAAGCAAAAACAGGAAAAGGAACTTCTAAAGAGTGAAAGAGTCAACGCATTACCGCCTGAGCCACCGCTATCCGAGAAAGAAGCGGTAAAAGTCGTGTTGAGACACCCTGATGGCGTATACTCACGCCGCTTCCGTTCCACGTCTCTTTTGGCGCATGTGTACGAATTCCTCGAGTCATGTAGTGGAGAACTCGCTTCAAATAATCAACTCGTAAACACTTTCCCCAGAAAAAGCTATCCAAATGAAAAGGAATGGCTTGACAAGTCGCTTGAGGAATTGCAATGGAAGACACAGATCACATTGTTTGTGGAGAAAGTTCCAACTCGAGAAGAAAGATCTGCTTCTGCTACCACAAACGAATCGAACACAACAACTCTGACGAAGGAGAACGTTGTGATGAATGAAGCTCTTTTGCCTCCTTCTTGGCAACAAGCTCGTGCTGAGTGGGAATGCAATGTCGATAAAGCATTAAGCGATCGGTCAGCGCCCCAGATTCACGCGATCGAGTCGATTTTGACCTCCACTCAGGTCTCCTCAGCTGATCCGGAAAAGAAATGGGAAGCTCATCTCCAGCAATTGGACGTCATGGGCTTTAACAATACACAGCTCAACATATCCGTTCTCGAGCGGTATCAAGGACGGCTTCTTCGCACGGTCAACTATCTCTCCGAATTGAGCGCAGAAGACAAGTAAACTCGAGAAATGTATCGTACACATATCCCGGCTGCTTCCAGCACCGAGACAAAGTATTGGAGCTTGTTAGGAGATCATCAAATGGAGATACGAGTATCAACGCGATCCAATGCGACTCTCAAGTGGCCAGTCAGAAAACTTATGAATGCGCAAGGGTACCCTCTGTGCCATACTTTAAAACTCGAGTCGCTTTTGTCCGATAATGTGCTACATTGGACGAAAACGCGATGTATGTTATCACTTATACCCACTCACAAGCTGCAGGTCTCTCTTTTTATGTAAATTGTCCAATTAAGTCCATCGCCATTTATAGAGATGTATCTCAAACTCATCTCTATAATAACGGCCTGAAATTAATGCAAAGCAATTGTGACAGCAGATTGAGGGATTGGGATCGTGTGCAGGATTCTCAAGGTCGCATTTTCTACATCAACTATGTAAAAAAAGAGGTACTTTGTCACCGAATGCTCTTTTGGCCTTTTACTAACGCGAAGTAATGTATTTAGACCTCTTGGCATTTGCCTTTGGAAGTACCACTGCCAGAAGAATGGCAAGAAATGACGGACGATAATGGCTACACCTTCTTTGCAGATCACAAGAACCAGATAACAACGTGGATGGACCCTCGTCTTCCTTTTGTGAGCAAACAGAATCCTCTAAGAAAGCGTACGATCGACCTAGGCGCTCCAAGAGGTACTGGTTCCATCGCACTTTGATGCAACCATTTGCTGAAGAATAATGCAGAAGCAGCTTTGGAAACTCGCAAGTCAGGAGAAGCACTGGTCAATGATCCCAATGACAACAATACCTGGATGGAGAAAGACCAAGATGCCGCCTTTGATACTTGGCCAGACATGACGCTGAAAAATAGATCGAAAGAGGGACCAGCAAACCGATTTATTGCTCCATTTTTCGAACGAGAAGAACCACTTTCGTGTCGTCAATGTAGCAGCAAATTTGGTGTTCTACGGCGGAGGGTAAGCGCACTTTAGAAGAACCTTGATGGCTTTGATATGATCATTTGGCTCCAGCATCATTGTCGACTTTGCGGTTATATTCATTGTAGCGATTGTCTCGCTGCCAAGGTGAGGCTTCCAATCCCGAATGCAACCGTCACGACCACAACCGAAAGCAGTTTATCAAGACTGCAAAATGTGTGCATACGATGTGCTCGAAACGTGACAAGTGGCGAGTATTGCTCCATTGTTGGACTCCGGTATTGTCTGTTTCAGGCGAATCAAGACCCAACGTCGTTCACGCTCGAAGAAGTACGTCATAATAGAAGAGGGGCAACCGCTTACTGATCGTCTGTGTGATGTAGCGTGTCGAGTTGATCAAACAACTCGCAGAAACTTTCAGATCGCCTCGTAAAGAAAGCTCTGGTGGGATGGGACCTCATCGTATCGCTCAATTGAATGACATACAGGCAGCTGGAGGCACATTGGCGTTCTGCGAGCTCTTAGTTCCGCTTATTGACAATTGGATTGCAACGCCGAATGATGAGTTGGAAATGGTCATATGCAAGACAATTGAGATGCTTATCGCTCTAGTCATGCTAGTGGTGGAGGCTTCGAGCGAGAAGAGCTCGACGGACACTGCATTTTGCAACTCGGGAACTTGCAAGGGGATACTTAATTTACTCCAAGCGTCCTACAGAGCATCCGAACAGAAAGTAGTCGAGCTTTGTACACTCAAGCTCATGCATCACCTTTTAGGATGGGAAGCTTGCAGGCAAAAGTTCAGTGAAGCCGATTGCGTGCATCATCTTGCTCAAATGCTTGCATCGACATCTGACACCGCCAACAGCCGTTCCAATGAAATTTGCGTGCTTGCTGTCCAGTGTATACGAGAATTCCTCAACTCCAATATGGAAACCACCCGACAAATTCTCATTTTACAAGGCTTAAAGTCACTGTGGAATCTCTTACTCCAGATATTGGGCACTTCTGAAAGCTCTGAAAAGTATATGGACAACTGGTATGGCGTCGAATCCACTGAATCAATTGGCGTCATCCTGGAAACAATGTCTGCTTGTTTGCAATATGTCTGTGATGACACGAGTTTCGATGTGATGGCCAGCAGCTATCTCCGCGATAAACTCACACTTGACGATTTATCTCTTGCGGCCGCCAAATCTGTGGTCGAAGACACGAGTCAGAAGACGTGGGTGTTTGCTCAGATTCCAGAATGCGCTATCAGCTATCTTATATCGATCATTGCATACGGGAATCCATCTCTTACCAAATCATCAGTTCGAGTGTGTCGGATGATCTCCAGCGTCCCAGCACTTTTGCGTCATATTGCCAAAGAAAGCTCAAGTGAAAGTCTCGTAATTTTGCTGAGAATGCTCGATTCCTTCTCGATGCACCGGGAGGCAAAGCCTCCGACTACGAGTTCAAGCGTGGACCATGTAGCAGATTGCTGCACAGCTTCCAGTCTCCTGGCCAATATGTGCTGCTCTGTGTATGCTCAACCAGGCATGGGAGGACACGAAGGACGTGAGGCCTGGATGATGTTTATGGTTTCTATGGAACGATATGGTGGCTTAGTTGTGGTGCTTCGCGTGATGAAAGATCTACCACAAGCGCAACAAGCCAAGGTCGCATTATCCGATGCAGAACTCTGGAGTCTCCAGCAGAATTTGATTGAGATTATCCATGGATTCGCTTTAACATCGGAGGCTTCCTACCTGCACAAGTTGTGTGGTGATCAAGTATCCGATGCAGATCACAGTACAGGCTGTTTACGTCCACTTGGAACGTTCCTCACATCAAATCGCTTCTCAGGAATATGTGCCGATATGATTCTGATTCTGCTGAAGAAAGCCCCTCATATAGTATCCGCGTGGAGAAATTTGTGTCCCGATGAAGAAACTGAGCATGAGCTACTTCTCTTCTTCAAATCCTGGCTTGTCATGCAAGACGATGGAGCTCGGCAGCGTATGGCCGTTCAATTCTATCTCCTGTACTTTCGGGCACCAGCAAGCTGTCGACTTGCTCAGGAATCGTTCCCGGATTCCGTCTTGGATGTTATTTTCCACCTTGCTGTCACCCTTGCTACTCGAGATATACGCCTGGAATGCTTGGAATTACTGCTCGAGTCACTTACTCATTTGCCAAAGAAGCACGCTCGGATGCACGAGCAGTTGACCGAACAAGCGTGTTTTGTGTCGTTGATGCAGATTCTTTGCGCCCGGCGGTACACAAACATCATCGACAAGCGTATTCGCCGGTATACTTCGTCTTCGTACCTGCTCAGTCTTCCAACAGTGACATTTGCAAACTTGGAGGCGGAAAATCATTCTCAATGGGTTGTGCTGAAATGTCTTCGAACTGTGCTCCCGGATGACAAAATTTTGAGCTCAGAGGCGAGTGAACTCGAGACGGATTCCCAGCCTCGAATGCGTGCAGAACGACTTGTGCGTCGTATGATGGATATTTCCGTGCTCCAGGCTTTTTGCACAGCGTTTTGGAACGTACTGGTTCGCCTCAGTCAGGACAATCCAAGTGACAGCGAAGTTGAAAGCATTGGGAAATGGTGTGAGGCGATATTCGATGTCTTGGAGCGGATCCTCACGCTTCTTTCTCCCGCATCCATAGCGAAACGCGAACGTCACATCGTCGACCTCATTCGAGTGATCATCTACATCTTGGTATCACGATTGATGGACGAAAATGCACCTGGAACCCAATCTCTCGCGAGCGGTATATGGCGCGTGATAAGAACGTTATTCCAACAAGAAGATTGGCGTCTGAGATTTGCCACTTTGCTCCGCAAAGAAGTGACATGTGATACCGAAGAAGGCACGCTTTTCGTGCACAATACAGTCATCTTTATCCGGTTGTTGCTTCGTCAGATGGCGGAGCCCGATTGGATGGACGATTGTGTCTTGATGCTCAAGCAGCTGCTTTCAGAACC
>CACSLJ010000409.1:0-20238 GCA_902706625.1 Albugo laibachii | reverse complement strand
ATGTGGTACCGTGACATCGAACCCACGAGAAGTTGTCGAGGAATTTATGGATCACTGGGGCGGAGTCATGGGTGATATCAGTTGTTCTACGACCGACTCAGCTGATCCATGTTTCAGAAATCAAAACAAGTTGCTAAATTCGATTCAAGTTCCAATCAAGTCGAAATAGCAAGACCGTCTCTCAACTCGACTAAGTACGACCGAGATAGCGGAAGCGATCAAGCACATGCGGAGTAATTCGTCTCCAGGTCTGGATGGACTACCTGCTGCAGTTTATCAGGTGGATCCAGAAACGTTTGGCGAGTGTCTGAAGATCGTGTTCGAATTTCAGCTTAAACACGGAAGTTTGCTGCGATCACAACGACACTCGGCCATCACCTTGCTAAACAAGACAGGTTCAAGATCGGATCCAGGCAACTACAGACCGATCGCATTACTTTGTGTCGACATGAAAGGCTTTAAAAAGTGTTGGCACATCGAGTGCAGCATTTTTTGCCGAAATTGGTGCATCAAGACCAAAAAGCATTTGTGCGAGGAAGGTCGATGCATCATCACATCCGACACCTCGCGGACATCCAAAAATTGTTTACTCATCGTGGAGAAGAAGCCTATGCAACCTTCTTGGACTTCGAGAAAGCTTATGACCGAGTCAACTGGACATACATGTTTAGCGTTTTGGAAAAAATGGGTGTTGGAAAAAGTTTCATCGACTGGATTCGCCTTTTGTACACTGACACAAAGGCGCACTTGATGATCAACGAAAATACATATCGATCGAACCTTTGGGTAATTTATTACGCCAACATGAAGAACATGGAATCTGGATTAATGGCACCACTGTTGCAACTGGACTATTTTTTGCGGCCGATTCGACGCTGCTATCAGAAACTGCAAATGGAGTTTTAACGCAACTCGACCTTGTTCAAGTTTATTGTGATGGATCTGGTGCCAAACTCAACTTGAACAAGTCATCCTTACTCTCGTTGAATCGAATGTTGCCCTGTCTCGGATACCGAATTTGACCATATTGGGTCCGGTTGACTTTGTCAAGTATCTGGGCATTTCGTTTGGCCAAACATCAATTGCATCGATGGTTATATCAACACTTGACCAGCGTTTCTACGATGGATATGGAGTTTGGTTTCGACGTTCACGCACTGTCCGTGGTCGACTACTGGTTGCACAGGCGATGCTTTTATCACGTCTGTGGCATTACACGATGCACGTGAATATACCAGCAGCGACTTTTCGACACTGGCAATAAATGCTCAACAGGTTTGTGCTAGGTCAGAAACACAAAAAGATCCAAAACATGTCCACCTGATCGGCAAAATGTTTTTATATCCTCGCCGACAGGATGGTGGACTACAAATTTCTTTTTTGGAGGGAATACTGAAGGTACAACGCATTCATTTCCTTGAGCAGTCCACATACGGTGCATCGAACATTATACTTTCGAATTGGCAACTGCTTGAACGGAATTATTTCAACTCATCCAACCTCCCTTTGCACCTCACAAGCCGATGGACAAATTTACCATCGCACCACAACGACATGGAAAATTGGTACGATGGGAAAGCGCCTCTTCCTGGTGGAAACAAGCATACAAAATGTGGCATCAGATTGATTGGAACATTACAATCTCACATTTGACTGTGCTGCAGCGACGTCAGTACTATATGCAACAGCCAGTTTGGTTTCGTTGCGACCGAGTACTGCATTATGAAGTTGCTACTCGGAATCCTAATGCAGAAACTGTTTGGTACAATCTTGGCATGGTGGATGAGCCCCATCTCACGTTTAGGAAATCGTTTGCGCAAGTTTTCGAGATCCGAAGCCTCCAAGATTTTTTTCGGGATTGCGACACATGGCTTACGAAGCAAGAGTTTAATGACCAATTCTACAACGACGAAGAGCTTAATACATCGGATATGGCTGAAGACCGATTATTGGGGTGACTACACAATGAAGTCACCCAACTACTACAGCGTATGAAATCGACGTCTGGTTTTATTACTGGATATCACCCAGCTCATGTGGAAGGACGTTTTCAGTGGAAGTGACAAGCAAGGAAAAGAAGTATTATTTTCCAACAATTCCACTACTTCATCTATCACGAATAGTTTGGAAACCTCCTGAAGCAACCAAACTCATCCGTTGTTGAAACATTGGTCATCTCGGGAGCGATCCAAAGCCTCCGACACAGATTGGATAAGAACGTTTATGGCTACCTCACGCCAACTTCGAAAGCGTCTATTATCGATTTTTGCGGACATTCGGTTTCGCCTGGCGTTTCGTATGCTTCCAGTACACTCTCGTTTCTGTAGTTTTACGGAACCCAACATTATATTGTGCACTCAGCCATCTTGTGGAGCAGTCGAATCCGATGAACATCTCTTTTTCGACTGTGAATCCTCGGCACGATTATGGTGGGAGCTCGTCCCTACTGAGAACCAATTTTTTTCCTGCCGACTGCGCTGGACAAACATTGCCTGTGCAATTGTGCCTCCGATACGGACGGTGTGGAAGGACTATCAGTACGTTTTGGTGGAACTATGGCTAGCACTTCAGACAGTGACACTTCACTTCATCTGGAGTGATCGGAATCCCATATTGTTCGATCAGCGATCACCAACCCCGACAATTCCAGCACTTTCCTTGATCTACACGACGTTTAGTGCTCATGTGCGGTACTTTCGATGGCAGTGTTACGAACTTGACGATCGTATCCCGCTCGAAAAGTGCTGGACAGACTATCGAAGAAAGGTTCGTTTGGTGCCTTTTTTCGTGCTCGATTTTCTTTGCTGAGCGTACGGCAACTGCAAGTGCAACCATGGTCCTAGATATAACTAGATGGCTACCCAAAATTTAGTATGTTGGACACCACTTTTGGACTACTATTAGGAGGCACTACGGTACTGTAATCGACACCGGTTAACCGCAAGCATACTATCAACTCTCACAGGTATTCACATGTCAACAATTTTGTAAGTATAATTATTATTTAAGAAAGCATAGGCATTTAGAGAAGTCAATTAGTCTAATTCTAGAGACATAGCCAACTTCAACTGAGCTACATGCCCACTTCTTCATTGGCCGGCTATGACGTACCTGGCCAATTTAGTAAAAAAAACTTTGAAAACCAAACTTTTGAACCTTCTAAACCTTCTCAACCTTCCCGTCGAGCAAAATGGTTCTGTCGACATTTCGAAACTACCCACTGTCCAGCTGTCATCCAGTGATGTGGTGGCCAATGTCTTAAATCACCCAGACTTGGATGATTGCATGCTGGTCTATGAGTAATCACCCCTGTGCTATGACATGAACAGTACCCCCACTTCCAAATTTTGCAGCCAAGACCGACCACTCCGGGTGTCCTCCTTCTACGTACAGTTGTACAATAACCTCGATATCTGAGGCTTTAGGCTTCGGGAGCTCGACACGGTATTGAGATTCTGCTCTTGCCTTGTCCTTACGCAAGGACTCTTCCGACTCAATCAAATCAATAATGTTGGACGTTTGACTTCGTCCTCACTTGCAGTGGCCTAATACGTCCTTGGGACGTGGCAGTGGCACATGTACCACTCTGCGCCGCAGCTGCAGTAATGTCATCAGAACCATCTGTCACACCCTGTACCGTCACACCCAGTACCGTCACACCAATGGTGCCAAATATCGATGGCCCCAATAACGATGATTTTGGAGACCGGTTAAGCGTTGGCCCGCACTCCAAACGGGCAGATATTGACTTCCTTGATGAAGGATCATGGCAATCCAGCCTTCGCAAATCTACTGGACAGTATATCTATTGCCCAAGTCTTCAAAAAGCCTGGAGGGAATATTCGAGTGATGGTTACCACGGGGGATGCATGCCACTAGCTGGAGTGCCAGCCGGTGAACATCCTCGGGGCGAAGTACTATTTTCGTGAGTACAATATCCTCGAAAGCAAATACTACCTCGACATATTCGCGGTTGGTGTGGAAGAGGAGCGAGTGCACATCATCCGCACCCTACACTCTTTAGGATGTCAAGTGGTCTATGACAACTTCCGAGAGGCAGTTCCAATCAAAAATGTTGCGAAGACATAATGTCTACGCACCGGTGCGGGCCGACGAAAGTATGCTTTTTTTCGAGGAATTGCTCTCGCACATCTTTGGCTCGGCCTCAACACACCTCGTATTTGGTGATTGAAAATCGCCACTCGCCCCAGCTTTAGATGCTTCGAGAGGAACAAATTGGCACGACCTCAGTCGATTGGCGTGTTTGGAATGGCTAACACTACAGAAGTTCGTTCGTAAACAACGCCAGATACAACCAAGAGAAAATTTTCGTCCACCACGTGAAAAAATGGAGACCTCCTCAAAGCATTTATTTCGTCCCCTGGATAGTTCTTGTCGTCGCGTGTCGATCGGAAATGTTACCAACAATGTGGCACCGTGTGATGGGCTCGGTATCCATAACAGGTGTCAGCCATCGGATATCGCGTGTATCTTTCCATTAAATATAGGCTCCGAGAGAATCTTAACTAATACATTTCTAAATTTGCAATTATAAGAGTCGAGCAGCTCCGAAGTTGTCGGCAGTTGTAGTAGAGAAGACTTATTCAAGAAGGAACCATACATCAAAGTTAACTTTAGTTCATTACTTGTCTTCTTTAGAATAAGTTTGAAAAAAGTGGTACTTGTGAAGAGCATGAATACAACTGAAGACATGTACAAGGAGCTAAGAAGAATCGTACAAGATGCGGAGGGAGTGCGGCAAAGACGCAAATTGCGTAAAATCGACCCGTCTGGACCTTTCGTGGGAGAGCTGACCGAAGAACGTGTTGGAAGGATGACAGAAGACATAGAAACGACGGATTTTTCCGGAGATAGTCGGATAGCAAACGCACCTCAGCTTCCACGACACCCGATTTAGAAAGAGGAGACGTCCAATGACAAGCGAATTCGTCAAAGAATACCAAAAATATTACAACACGCTGCTGGCCTATGAAACGTGCACGAACAAGCCGTGTGTGATGCCGGGATCAGCCTGTGTGGACGTTTGACAAAAAAAGTAGAAAATGAAATTCGAAATGGAAGAAGATCCCGAGGACGTCACCAAACAGGATTGGATTACGTCTTTCTGGGGAGTCAAAGAGCCCGATTACATGAATTTGGCGAAGGTAAACGTAGAAATGCGCAGGATGAAGAACGATGTGACATTGTTGGATGCCGGATCGAGGATTTCTCGGTTGAGGAACCATGTGTACAGAATCCTAGATACACAAAGTTTACAAAAATACGTAAAGCAGGGGGATTAAAAAAGAATCGTCAAGTGGTGGTGGACGCATTGGAACCGCCATCGTTGAAACAAAAAATTGTGGAAAATTGGAGATGGATATGCATAAAATGAAGAAAAAACCCGGTGGTGTTTTCAAGTGGTGATAAGACCTGCTAAGAAGTTTCATGGAATGGGAGCCGGAAACGACGCGAAGAGGGATGCATCAAAGAGAGGATTTCAAAGAGGCAAAATCGAATAGGGTAATGTCACGAAATTCTTTTCCACAATTTAAGAACGAGAAAGATCAGGTTTTGTATACAAGCAAAACACAAAGAGTCAAGTGCTTAAATTGTGATAGTACTCAGCACTCTGTTCGGAATTGACCGTCATGTGTGCTGGGCGAAGCGGAGTTGCTGTTAAAATAACGGAGAGTGCCCGTAGAAAAATTAGTTGATTATAAAACTCGAGCGAAGAAAGCCACACGGTGTGGAAACAGCGGTGAGTTCATGGCTACGTTGGACGGAGTGAAAAATAGCAAAACCCCATTGGATTCGGGCTCTGATTGTCGGATCGTCCCGGTGGTTTTGGGAAATACGCTTTCTTATATAAAGTTTTCCGCCAGTGAAGAAGCTGCAACGCCCGATAAAAGTAGACACCGTGGGTAGTACACCGTTGTGAGTGAAAAGGACTGTACAACTAGATTGCGTCGAGTTCAAAAGTAGTGGTGGGCCACTTCTCTCGAGGAATTTGGAAGTGCTAGTTGATTAAGGGGATAAGTAACACTCCATGGTTTATTTACCGCGAATAGAGTGATCATCGGATCAACGGATGCAGTGGCTTACGCACAACAGGGGCCGAGCAAGTGATAAAACAGTATTGAGTAAGGGAGTACAAGTATGGTTGGATGATGTTATCGGGTATGCCGAATCGAATTCTACACTTTTGAAGACATTAGAGGTGGTCTTATGGAAGTATCAGGAATATGGCGTGATACTAAATCCGACAAAATGTACTTTTTTCACCTATTCCACAATATGGTGTGGAGAGAAAATTTCAAAAGAAGGAATCAGTCATTGTGCGAGTCGAATCCAGGGCCTATGCGAACTCAAAACCCCAGAAACTGCAGCAGAACTACAGCAATTTCTATGCGCCGTGAACTGAACGCGTAACAATATACCAAACTATACCGCCTTGGTACACGATTTACACGAAGTTCTGGAAATTTCGACTAAGGCTGCTGGAAGTAGAAAGAAGCGCAATCTTCCGCATTTGCCTAAAAGACCATGACTGAACCACAAAACAAGACGAATGTCTAACAAAGTTGAAAGGAACACTTTTAGCGATGGTACCTATGCCTCACCCGAAGGATACGTAGGATGTGTGTGTGTACACGGACGCATCACATGACCATTGGGGCACTATAGTGACGCGACTGGCTCCTGGTGACATCTCAAAACAAAAAACAGAGCAAAACCATTTTACATTGGCGTTTCTTAGCGGATCGTTCAGAGTTTCCATTTTGCCGTGGGCAACGATTGAGAAAGAAGCACACGCGATAGTGGAAACATGCAAAATATTGGAGTACATATTGTTAAGAGAAAAAATTTCAATATATTCACGGATCATCGAAATTAACAATTCATTTTCGATCCACAAATTGTTGATGGTATGATTGCTCGATATAGAGTGGACAAACTAAAACGTTGGGCCATGATTCTACAAATGTTTAGATATAAGGTGGAACACGTGGCGGGTGAAATAAATGTCCGGAGGGATTTATTATCGCGATGGGAAGCCCTAAACATGAAGAGGTCAAGCGGGTAGCCCTTGACCATGCCAAAAGGACTGCAGAGGTTCTGTTACGTGTTGGTTCTAAAGGATGGGATGAGTGGGTTTTCGGAGTTTGTACCGACAACCACGGTAAACACAGACGTGACAGTTCAGGCGATTCCCGATTGGTTTAAGCGCTATGGGATAGCATTTTGGTGGGTATCGGATCAAGGGTCACATTTCAAAAATGAGGTTATGCGACGATTATAGAAGCTTTTGGACGGTATTATCATTTTGTGACGGCATATAGCCCATGGGCGAATGGAATGGTTGAAGTGATGAATAGGCAGTTACTGAAAGCGATGCGATCACTTTTGAGTGAACGAAGATTGTCAATTGATAACTGGCCAACATTGCTGCCGTTATCCCAATTGTCGTATAATCGACCGCCATCTAGTCGCTTAGGCGTAGTGGTTCCAATAACGGCGTTTACGGCATTACCCGCAACGGATCGGATTAGAGTGATCTACCAAGGGGATGGCGTAAAAAACATACAATCTATCACGGCTCAAGATTTGAAAGTCAAAAATGGCAAATTCATACAAGATTTGCAGCACACTATTTAGTACATGCATCACGCCCTTTCAGAAGCTTCACGGAAGAAAAATGCGGATGCACGTATGCGACACGGACGTAAATTTGGAGTACGCCCAGAAAATTTTGAATTTGGCGTTTTCGTCCTGGAGGGTGTTGTTACCAAGGCGAAGAACAAACTAACTTTGCGTTGGAAAGGCCCTTACAGGATCATTGCGACTCTAAATGAATGGAATCATGACATTCTGGAACTAGTGGAGCCTTATTCGATCATTACGCGTCATGTTACGCGGTTAAAGTTTTACAAAGGCAAAGAAGCAGAGCTGACACAAGATTTATTGGACTATGCTACGTATACAACTGGTGGTCTTTTGGTTCAAAGGCTGATCGAATACCGACTGCATTACGACATGCATATCAGGGATATACCCGCTTTGATTTGTTGTTGTAGACAGCCAAGTACATAGCCCTAACCATCCTGTATAATTTATGGACAGCAATTATAATAGGTTCTAATTAACCTCGCTCGGTTTTTCATTTCCTTTTATGTGGACCACACTACATACGCAGATGTAGTGGCGAGAAACTCTAAAAGTGATGGCAAGCCAATAAAATAAATCTACTGAACTAGTGTGACCCACACACTTCGAGGCTTTCACGAAAAACCTCACAAATTGTCTCTTACAACTAATCTTTTGGGAAATGGGGATTAAAGAGTTTCTATTGGTCAAAATGGCGCTGTCTCATAAAGAATTTCAACTATAACTAATCAAAGCCGGTATTGCAGTGGATGGGTTTGAATGAATCTGATAACAGCTGGGAGCCGGCCTCCATTATGTGGGAGGACGTTCCCGTGTTGGTACAGAAATTTGTACAATCCACCTCCACAGCCGCAGCGATGTGGGCTTTCCTACGCTCGGAAAGTCTCAGGTAAAGGAGGTAATGATGGGTTGGTATCAGGTAGGATTAGGCGATAAGTACCTTATGTATCTTTCCAGATTTTGCGCATCTTTCCGAAACTACTACAGCCACAGTCCAAAATTACTGTAGTCTTCTAAGATCACAGATTGGTCATTGTTAGTTATTTTTAAGTCACGGCTTCGATTACAAACTGAGGTAAGGGTCAGATGGATAGAGGAAATGAAATGATCGTTTTTGCTGAGAAATCCTTGTGTTACGTTACGCTTCATGGAATAGGTTTGAACTTGGGCATTGAAAGGATATGCGCTAGAAGTACGTCGGTGTCCGGTTTGTCGACAAGCTCCGCACGTTGGCAACTTCCTCTTTCTCGAAAGTGTTCCCTCCACGAGTTCAAACTGAGAAGGGTCTCGTCATGTCATGTTGGAGCTACGCGTTCCGCTGGGTCTTCCTTTTCTTCTGGGCAACTAGTTCTTTGAGAGCTTGTGGTGTTCACTAGTTGAAATTAACAATGCATATGATGTAATACAGAGAAAGCATATAATCACAAAAAAATACCTGCGATAACTCTGAAAGTTCGACCACAAAAGCTTCTTTGTGTTGTCGAGGGAAGTTGCTGAAATATTCTCGTACATTTTCAAGCAAGTCTGGTAAAGCACTATCGGGGTGGTCTGCAACGGGAAGTTGTGCTGAACGGATCTGATTGAGGTGCCAGCGAGCGTCGAAATCATCTAGTTTGAGTCTCCTTCCTTCTGCGATGATCCTTCGCAGTTGATGCTCGCAAGGGATTCCCCAGATAGTAGTGAAAGAGCATGGATTTGCGTCGATAGTTACGAGACGTCGTGCTTTTTCGAGCTGTCAAAATATAACTTAGTGATTGAAATGAGCATGTGAAGAGTATATATTTCACCTGTTTGAAAACTACTCAAAGAGAGTAGTATGAGATCGTCCGGTTGATGTCCTGACTCAGATGTCTCCACGTGGTGTCGGCTGCGCAAAAGGCAATATTTTCATTTGTTACTTTGTCAGTTCCGTGGTAAAATCGATCTGAAAACTTTCAATAGACTGAACAATCCGTTCGCAGGACCCAAGGATTTTCCATACTACTTCCAATGAATTCTTTAACAACCTTATGGGAGCACCTTCCCCGCGTGAAGTGACTATGTGTCCAAAGTGCAGAATCAAATTCGTCCAGGCCAGAACAAAGTTTCCTTGTGGGGTCTAATCCATGTCTTGGCAAGGTACTCCACAGCGTTTTCGTAACGTAAGCTCCATGTGATTTGAAATTCTTTCCAATTTTCTTCGAATTTCCCGATTGTGTTTGAGTATGCCACCTACAAAACAATGCTGAATATATTAGCTGAAGTACCCGATCTTGAACAGCAAATAGCACATTACAGTTCTCCAGCCATTAGAGAATGCTTTCCACTCCTCATTGTTCTTCCAGCAAAGTGAGGCTTGCATTTGGCGACAACATTCTTCTCAATATGCCAAATGCAAAGTAATATGGATGCCGAAGGAAATGTGATTTGTAAAGCGTCCATAAGAGCAAGCTCACGATCAATGACGAACACTTTAGGAAGGTGATTATCTTGTAACAATCTTCGGATAAAGTTGATGGCAATGATGTACGAGTTGTTATCCTCGTTTTCATGAACACAAAAGCTTCCGAGAACGTGGAATAGAGCATCGTATTTCCAACAACTTGGAGCAAGGGAAATCGCGTCTTGTTTGACTTGTACGTGCAATCAACCAGTAGTACATCGCAGTTGTTGCGCAAAAGTTCCACATTTTTCGGATGAGCAAAGAACAGATGTGTAGATGTTTCCATTAATGTCTTTCTGAACATCTATTTCGAATCCAGATTCCTTGATTGTTGCATACAATGTATCCATGGGAGTCCGTCCATCGAGTTTCATAATTGCAAGCTTCTGTTCTAATTTCCAGAGCTTTCGCTTCGGAATTTCCAATGGCGTATTTCTTTCTCGCATTATGGTTTTTATGTGTCTGGCTTTCAGACCAGACTGAAATAGTCCAGCAATTTCCTCCTGATGATTCTCTGAAATACGCATGTGGGTTGACTGAGCGTTCTTGGACGTGTAAGGCTCGTGGTTATGCTCGTTGCAGGTTACTGCAAAAGACTAAGTGCTTTCTACAGTTTTATGAATGCGATTTGGGACTGGAAACGTTGATAATATGGTTCGAAGATTTACCTTTTTCTTGTCGCCGGATTCCTTTAAAAGGACGATCAACAAGAACGCTGCCTTTACCCTTTCGCATTCTGGATTCTTCTGAAATCCTGTGACGATTTCGATCAACACCTCCATGATCACATTTGTAGTGCACAACTTGTCGTCCATCTCGTAGCTTGTAGGAAGACTTAGTAACAACTGCATAGCCCTCTATAGCAGCTTCGATGTGTACATTACTCTCCATGGACGCTCTCGCATAAAAACGCTCATTTTCCTGCTGCTCAACGTTCATGCCAGAAACATTCCTATTAGTAACTATTAGGCAAAAGTTTATATTTGATGTTGCACTAGTTATGGCCCTGTACTGTAGTTTGGACTGTGGCCATAGTAGTTTGGGCTGTGGCCTTAGCGGCTTCCTTCTAGATATCACAAGAGTATCTTACTAAAAGATTAATACAACTCACGACGTTTTGCAGTCGGGAAAACAGATCACGGAGCAACTCACACAAATAGCAGCAACACCACAGTCGAATGGACTCCTTGAGTGATACATTATTCAAGCGCTTGTCACGACGATATCCGAGCTTGGTGCCATATCTCTAGACACACAGGCACGCGCTCTCAATTTCCTTGCGCTCATATCTTCCATACTCCTCTGTGGCCACCACAAGTCACTTCTTCGCGACCAAAAAATCCAAGACTTGGCGGGCCGTGACGCGCTCGCGTTGGGCTCGCTTACAACCCACGAAGTCGCGTATGGCGATGTAGACCTTTGTTGTTTCCGGAATGCGTGTTGTTTTGCTGTTGGTGTTGTCCTTCCGTCACGCAGGTATGTAGAATGCTGTACACGACGGTGCTCTTTTTTCTCTGCATTGAAGTATGCGTGAAGAATTCTGCTGTACGCGATGGGACCCACTTCAAGCAGACGACAGACACTGTAACGGAGATATGACAGCTCAACGCACAGAGGAAGACCGGGCTCAGAGAGCCTCTTAGTTTGTAGGAACTAACGGAAATTGACTTAGAAAGTCGACAAGCTCGTGGAGCTGTAATAGTTCTAGTAAGAACTAAGAGCACAAAGTGCTCAGGAGTAACAGCCTTAAGAAGGCTTCTCCTCCCTTTCGCTTAAAATGGAAAACTGACTTTTATTTAGGATTAACTAGGAATAAACCTCGCCTAACACTCCTACGTAAGGTTTTACTATCTAGTATAGTAAAACCTATATACTGCCTAATGTGTGGCTGACAGACGTCCCCTTTATAACTTCGTACTTAGTACGGCCCTTACGGTTCGCGGGCTGACAGGTATCTACCCATAACCGGTCAGGTTACTTATGACCGGTAACACGTTCGGTAGTCGCGGGAAACACTAACCCACACCTAACACCGTTACAGACATGTTCACGTACACGTGGCGGTGCAATCTTGCGCGAGAAATTCGCTCTACGTAGTCGAGCTGCATGACGACAGCTATCAAGAGGACACGATGAAAGATGTTTTCATACAGCAGTTGCCCAACGTTGGCTGCACGTATGTCTCTCTCCGCCTTGCGTAGCTCCTTTAGGTTGTTTGAAGGACGTTTTTGCTGCTTGCCGTGGCGCTAACTGTGACTGGTTTTGTGCTCGCGCTCCACACAAGCTCGCTTTGCCACATTCCCTGTCCGTGCGCTCGTTTCATTTGGCGTGTAATCGTCGCCGCCACTGTCGACCACTCATATTGTCCATTTCCGTGCTGTCTTTTATGAATATAATGCTTGGCTACGATAGGGTTACGATAGGGTTTGGAAAAGTTTAGGGTTACAAATAGATTTCAGAGGCAAAATAGCGCGCCGCATGAATTCAACGTAAGATTTTGAAATATCTCAAACATCAATGGAAAGAGAAGTTAAAAATCTTTTGATTGTCACTTGTCGTTCTTAAATTGGTGCAATATTGACTTCAAAAAATGCATGTGTATCCTTTATGGTGTCGCAGACTGTTATATTTATTCCTTAAGCTAGCCTTGGCATTCACAAAGGTCACTTGCACCCACGGACGTGCGCGTTCGCCCGGACGTCAAATTCGCGCGGGATGAGTAAGTGAATTTGTACCACGTTACCAAGGCAAGAAAATAAACCAATCAATGACCGAGAAGGAAATGAAGCCTTTTATTGGTGAAACTAAATTTGTATTCCGCACGGCAATTTCGCGCGGAAAATCCCTCATTCTACATATTGCCGCCACGATCACCATGCCACGTAAGAATTATACAAGCAGCATGAGCGTCAAGGACGCCTCCCTTGCCACTCTTCGTCACAACACTCAACGCGAAGTGGCTCGGCGGTACAATATTTTTCGCCGCACACTGGACTACTGGATCGTCGAAGAAGACAGCATCCGTGTTTTCACCGGCCACATGGGATCGAAGTCATTAAAATGGGGTGGCGTCCAGTCAATTGCTTTTGCGGAGCATCTACTTATGTACATGAAGGATCAGCTTCGAGAAGAAAAGGTAGCTATATATGTTTACCCACACTTTTGTGACAGATAAGCTGTTCAGAACACTCCTATGTGCACTCTATTTTACTGTGGCTGCAGTTGCTTTGCACGCGCTCAATGATTATTTCATCAAAGCCAAGTACCCGCATAGGCTTTGTGCCTACGTCGCAGCAAGCAAGTCGGCTGACTCCGCATATGATTCTCTGTTCCGGCTAATTAGAAGTTTTGCGAAGCGCCATGGGTTGCCTAGCGAGCTATTCAATTCGCATTGGTATGCACATGATTAACAGGATATTTGTTTGAGAGGGCTCGTGCTAAGGATTTTGCTTACTGTGGTGGTGTATAGGAAAAGATCAAATTGCTCAAGGCAATCCGTGACGCATTCAGTGCAGCGTTTTGTTCCTAGTGCGAGACGAGTCAGCTCTGGACATCAATACTATTGACGAGACGGGTGTGCATTTCGACATGCCACCCTCGAAGTTTTTGAAGGAGCGTGGCGGCTACTCGAAAGTCGCTAATATTCAGCCCCATAGCGCTCGAATGACTGCCGTTCTAGGCATTTCGTGCAGATGGTGCGTATTTTTGTCATTAATTTTTGCTCACTTTATTCAAGGGTTTCGACTCAATTTGTTCCGTGTTATCTCAATTATTGGGTGAAAAATTACCCATTCTGCTCATTATGAAGGGCGCCGTGAATGGCTTCATACGTGGCGATGAAATTCCAACGTATCCAAGAGGTAAAGCATGTTTGATTTATAAAAAATGCATACATGGGCATATGTAGCAATGATTTGACGCATTTTTCATTGCAGAACAATAGCATACAACGCAAGTTAACGCCTGGATGGGCTCGCGGGTCTGGAGAGAGTATATTCGGACGATGGTCAAGCCTGAGATCACGGGGACAAACGTCCTCTTTCTTGACAACTTCGAGTGTCATGCCTCCACGGAGTCTAGAAAGAATGTGGCTGGCGAACGCTTCTCTCACCTTCGTGCGTTGCCCCTAACTCAACATCAGTGTGTCAGCCACTTCATGTTGGATTTGATTTATGAAAACTTGAAGAAGAAGCTCCGGTGGCATGGATTGTGGAAGAGTGTGGGCTTGATGCGAGTGCTGCGCAATAGCGCAGAATTATGACTGAGCGCACGATTAGGAGCTGGGAGGACCTATAAGGGGATATCATTCAAAGCAGCTTTACGAAAGCATTGCTGAATGCTGATGTTTGATTCATAATGGCGTTGTTTGCAGTTGTTGGTAATTGTTTTCTGTTTGTGCATAATTCATACCAAGATTTCTGATATCGTCCATATTGTTTTGATTGGCTTATTTGAGAGTTTAGAGCATCCCGTACCATTGTTTGTGCACTTATTATTCCCCCTCAAATTATCAGCCTTCTCTATGACTTCTCTAATGTGCACCATGGGCGAGCGTGCACGTCCATATTTGTAGTCTAATAATAGTGATATAGAAACTTTCAACTGAAGAGGTAACCTTGAATACAATAAAAAACTTGCCCTTCGCTGTTAGGACCGACAATTCGTAAAAATACAACCATCACCTGGTAGTAATTTTGCATGGAGCTTCAATTTGGACGCATGTATCATGCGTGATAAGATTCCGAATCGAATAGATCAATGGCGACATGGTGATTACCACTTCCTCAGATTCATTCCATCGCATTAGAAATACATTGATTGAGTGCGCCCAAACGTCGGCATAGAGGACATCCTGACATTTCCTCATTAACGGTATCCGAAAAACACAAACATAGCCGTAGCTTAGGCATTAGTTTCTAGAGTTATTGAAATGATAAAGGTATAAAAAAACAGAGGTGTATCAATTCACACGACACTACGGTTCACTTATGTTTTTACGACAGCTAAGCGTCTCTATTCAAACTAAACAAGCACTTGCTGCATGGATAATGATCAAACACAAAGCTTAGCGACTCCTGTGATGATCTCGTACAGCTCATCATCCACGATTACCGTATGACGCCAGTAGTTGGAGATAGTTGTGTATGTTACCGATGCCCACGCCTATTGTGCCCACCGCATCGCATCAAAGACATCGACAGTACCGATGACCTCAAGCCCTCACTCCACATGTTCTTGTACAACGTTTCGACACGAAAGATAATCTCATCAAATACTCTGCGTAGTACAGCGCTTTTTCTTTGCTGATCTTGCTCTTGAAGTTGCGAATGATCTCGGAATCGAATGGTTGAAGTTTTGCTGTGGTGTTGGAAGGGAGCTCCAGGATGGCGACATGTGTGGGCGTTCCAGGAGCATGATGGGATGAAACGTTGTACAGCAGCGAGAGAGCTTTTCTGTTCTCTGACCGCATTCGTCCATCGAGTCGGCTCACCCAAGCCGCCTGGAATAGCCCTGTTTGAATGCAGCTTTTAGGGTTATTGCTGTAGTCCAGGTTCAAATCCTCCGCGCTCTTCGACTCAAAGCATTTGGCTTGCCGCGCTGTCCCAACAAAGAAATGAAGAAACTTGAGGGAGCCATAAGAACCGCACGCGACGACGACTGTCAATCGCTTTTTGATCTGCTTACGACCGGAGATACGATCGCTGGTAATCGCGGCGTGTGCCTCGGTCGGGTACAAGGTGTGCGTTACGCGGTGTAGATGCACTAGAGGTAGGGCGCGTCCAAGGTGGGCATCATGCAATGTGAGAACGGAATTACATCATGGTTGGGTAGACTTCTGTGCCTGGAGGGTTTTAAAACCTATGCGGCGAGCGAAGTCTCAGCCTGAACCTTGAGGAAGGTTTCTGAAATGAGTAAAGCAAGACCTAGCACTGCCTTAGTAGACTACTAGAGGATGCAGCACAGCCTACAAAGATAAACCAGTTGATGCTGATCCCGCACCTGACTCCATCCATCCGAAAGCTCCACAGGTAATTGCCGAACCCCCACCCACTCCCGTCCAACGGAATCGACTCAGATAGGTGACTAATCTCGCATTATTTTCCCACCAACGAAAGCTCACAGATATGCCTAATTCGCATTGGGGAAGGCCGGCATGACATTGTAAGTGGTGTTTCTGTTGCTAACGGAGACATAATTGCGCCTTTTATATGTAGAACACCCGCAGTTCGTTAATATATTAGCCTTTGTTTCGGTGAGAAAGGCTTGCGGGGATGCTCGTAGTGGCGTAGCGCAGTTACGCTGTCAAGGTGAGAAGACAACAACGGCGTTGCCGTTAGCAGATAAAGTTTTGCTGGCGGCTAGCAGTACTTGAATTTCTCCTTCTCAGATGTTCCATCCTCATACGTAGTCGTCCTTACCGCCTTGTAGCAGAATGGATTGCAAGTCGGGTTGTAGTACGTCTCGTCTGGACGTATGTAGCACGTGTAGCAGTCTCCAGTTGACAACTTCCTGCACGTTTCCTTGAGCTCTTTCGATGATTTCCGTGATAAGGAGTCTATTGGAAATCGTATCATCCTGGACACAGTGGCGACAAGTCCAAGACGTCGTTTGACGGAAGATCGCAAGCTGTTGAAGAGTCGTAGGTTATGGTAGGTCATATAAGATCGCAGCGTAAGATAGCTGACTAACGGGGAGTTCCTAATATACCCTTTAAACAACAAGTCCGCTGTGTGCCACCTCCTGTGAAGTTACTATCAGGATTATTAGCACAGCTACCCAAAGACTACGCGGTGCTACGCGACCGCTTCGACACACTAGAACACTATACCGTCATCATCAGACTCCGACAGCTACGGAAGCAAACGGAAAGAATTTAGGATTGGATCTGCAGGGACTCCCATATGCTGGAGTGATGATGATTAGACGTTTTACAGACATGCCACAATTAACGCGTTCGAGGATAGCTTATTGGATCAGATCGCTATTGGCAAGGAATGTCAATACATGAATAAGCTGGAATGACGAAGAGAAGGGTGAATCAAGAAGAAACAAGCCAAAATAAAAAAAATTATACAAGGATCACAGTCGATGAAGCTTGCGAAACACGTTGTGATGAAACGTACTAGCATGGAGATGTGGGCTGAACTCGTATCGATCTATGAGGGGAAGGCAAACCCTGCCATACCGGTGCAGAAGGTGCATCGCTTGCAAGGCGAGCTACAAAGGACTCACCTGCGTGTGAAGAGCAGCGTACGGAGTCATCTTTAAAAGCTTGTCGATATCAAGAATCAACTTGCAGATTTGGGATCACCCGTAAATGACTTGCAGATGGTCAATCGCATGTTGCGAAGTATGTCGGCACAAACGTGATATGATACATTACGCCGTAAAGTTTTATGCAGCACCAATGTGACAAAATACAAACCCGAACTACTTCGAGGGATGATTATCACCGCATCATCAAGAAACGAGGACTGGAAAAATCAGGCTTTCGATAACAAGCAACGGAATAAAGGCCATATTACACAAGGCGACACTCCGCACAGCAAGAAATCATATCATGGTGACAATAAACCAGCAGCCAGAATTGGAACAGGCGGTCGCTTCCATTGTGGTGGAGATCATTTCAAACGTGATTGATCAAATTTGGAAGGAAATGAAAACAAACGCAAACGAAAAATCAAATCATGCTCGTTCGAGTGAACAAGCTATACAGACAAGTGAAGTTAAAGAAACTGCAGATGATGAGCATGAAATCGCAGAGAAACGTGAAGTTGTGATGGCAAAAATTGAAGACTAGCAAGTAAAGAATCTGAACCTTGTCAATGGTACTTTGACTCGGGATCGAATGCAAACAGCACAGCGTGCAAGGAATATTTCATGACACTACGAGGTATGGATGACAGCAAGTGGAATCCAACAATTTCAGGCTTTGCTGATGGTGTTGACGCCAAAGTAGAAGGATTTGGAACAATCCTTCCTGTAGTGATGATTGACGAGCAAATGGTATTCTTGTTTGTGGAAGACATATTATATGTACCAACAGCTGGTTGCAATCTATTTTAACCTGGGCTAGCAACCGACCAAGCTTTCCAAATAACATGGGATAATGATACGCGTTTATTTGGAATGGTGAAGGCGGGGCAGTTGTAATATAAATACTAAGCAGCAATCTATGAACGTTTCCTGCTCATAATAGTGGCATTACTGCAATCAAGAAATATCAACCGAGAGGCAAGAAACAAGTTTTTGTAGATTCCGCTATTACCGATGGTGTTGCAGACATTGATGTCTGGGGCACAAGAGACTTGAAAATATTTGTCCTGAATATATCAGACTGATGGTTGACCGCGGGATGTCCAAAGGCATTATGCTCAAGCACCGGGGAAAACTAGACTGTGCGGATTGTCACTTTGGCAAGAAACGAAGAAAAACATTTCGGAAAGCTCTTGACAGAAAATGACATGAGTAAACGATATTATCTTTGCGGATCCTTTTACCCCTGGGATAAACAATGGATCGCCAAACTCTGTTGTTCTCGTGGTCATGGATGGGTATCTACCCTACGTGAAGACTTTCATGTTAAAGTCTAAGACCGAAGACGAAGTGAATAAGCACATGAGATGTTATATCAAGTGGACAGAGCGACAGCATGGCCATGAATTTGACCATACAATTACCCGTGATCCCAATGATACACATGTGAAAAAGGATTATTTGATGCGAGAAGTCCTGACCAATAAAGGACAAGAGTTCTGCAATGGATAATGGAGATTTGGTATACCAAAAAGGGTATAATGCACACCAAAGTTGGGCCGAATGCGTCTCAGCTTAATGGTGAAGGCAATGATGCATTAGTCTGACTTCCGAGGTCGTTCTAGGTACACGCACTGTAAATCGCTGCTTATATCAAACATTGTGTATGCTGCAAAGGCGCAGGATTTACGCCATACGAAGCCTTGCTCGGCGTTAAGCCGGAAATTTATCAGCTACGATCGTTTGGATCCTTGACTAATTACATGTTGCAGTCTCAAAATGGAAGAAAATGAGCATGAACTGCCGAATGAGATTTTCGTTAGGCTACTGCGAAGTCATTGTTGGCTGTAACGTGTACTTCCGGGCAAAAAATAGGAAGGGATTCGTTTCAGATGTGAAGATAAATTAATCAATCAAGTATGAGAATCTTCATGAATCCACATATTCAAATGATGTCAAAAGATGGCTACAAACGTTCGATGGATTTATCCACGAGGAGAAACTGGATGAACTTACTGAGGACGACCCTGAAATATTTCATCAACTGACCAGTTGCGGCGCTGAAGATGAGGAATGTGCGGCGAGTAATGTTGATATGAAATCAGTAGGAAATTACGACGATGTCGACATGGAATCAGCCGAAAGTTGCAAGGGCACAGTGTCAGGAAAAGAACAAGGGGCGGAGACACCACTGTTTGATCTTGATAGCGAAAAAAATTCGTGTGGGAAGACATGTTGAGCAATAGTGCCGTACCTGAATAAAAGGACTTCGAGTAAAAGCAGAAAACCAATGCTGGGAATGGGATAAGCCTTAAAACGGGTAATTTATTTGCGATGACGCGGCAAGCCTCCCTGCAACTGATGAAGACGATGATCATGCTGATACAAACTCAAATGGGGATGAAGAGACCAGCGAAGTTATTGACAAAAATAGGGCTGATAGCGAACCTGAAAATAATCTCAAGGGTTGGGATGCTGAGTCAGTCCGTCATGTCACAGATGTAGCTACATTGGACAAAGATGTAGATAGCTAACGTGACGATGAACATACATGACTACACTCACACCTCTATATAAGAGCCTCCGTATAAGGATTTTTTTTGTAAAAGAGCACAATTTCAGGGGTACCAAAATAACGTATGAATTTCTGTATGGTGTCTTTCATATAAGGTATAATGTATAATGTATAATGTATAATGTATAATGTATAATGTATAATGTATAGGGTTTAGGGTTTAGTGTTTAGTGTTTAGTGTTTAGTGTTTAGTGTTTAGTGTTTAGTGTTTAGGGTTTAGTGTTTAGTGTTTAGGGTTTAGTGTTTAGTGTTTAGTGTTTAGGGTTTAGGGTTGGGTTTAGGGTTTAGGGTTTAGGGTTTAGGGTTTAGGGTTTAG
>CACSLJ010000408.1:0-20313 GCA_902706625.1 Albugo laibachii | reverse complement strand
GATATCTATGTGCCAGGCTGCCCGCCAACCGCTGAAGCTCTGATCTATGGTCTGATGCAGCTGCAGAAGAAGGTCAAAAGTGATCGATCTTTGCTGCTTCGACTGAGAAAATAAAAAGTTGGTGGAGTAAGAAGCCAGTGCTCCTTGATATTGGCGAATCACCTTAATATTACTGAATTGGAGCCGCAATAGGCGAGAAGTAATACGAACTAATACAGTAGAATGTATCAGTCGTAGTTTTCTACCTTGCGAAACAAATATCTTTACAAGCTTACATTTCGAAACTAGCGCACATTATAGTAGACTCTCTAACATCCACATGTCAGCTTCTACAAGCGCTCTCGCACGCTACGTTGCAAAGATCAATGGGTTTAATGTTTCAGACTCGCTTAAAAGCCGAGCTTTTTCACTTTTGTTCAATTCACAAGTGAAAATGGCTTGGGTCGGTGGAATAAAAGTGGAGACCTGGACTGAAAAACAAGCAACGGCTTCACTCAAAAATCGAATGCGGGTTCAAAATCACATTGGAGGTATTCACGCTTGCGGTATGGCGCTACTGGCCGAGTCCACAACAGGAATGGTATTTGGCGTTAATGTCCCGGATAATTGCATTCCGCTGCTCAAGAGCATGAAAATCGAGTACAATCGACGAACCACGGGCGACCTCTATGCAGTAGCAGCTCTAACTTCTGATCAGGTAGTACCAATTAATTGATACGTGATTGCTACGTAATAATTCATCGTGTAAAAGATTTCAAGCATACAATCCACTGAAAAAGGCGATGTTAAAGTGGATGTACAAGTGAGGGATTCTGAAGGGAAAGAACCAATTGAATGCGAAGTCATATGGGCGTGGACGAAAAAGAGAAGCAAAGCATGACGGCTCCGACTTGACATATGAGAAATGTAGCGATATGCAGTGGCATAATGAACTGATTAATAGGAAATGTATCTTGTGAGATTTTGCTTCATTTGAGAACAATTTTCCTGTCTGCAATTGCTTCAAGTATCTCTACCCTCAATAATTTCTGCATTTTCGAATTACTAAGTGTTCATTCGAAGAGTCGAATTGACACTAAAGCTGGTTCATAGCATGTCCCGGTATAATCGATGTTTATTCTCACTTTCTGAAGCATTGAAGCTGCACGAGTCAAAGACGATGGATGACTATTTTGATGATGTCATTGGTCCTAGCAATTTTTACACCGATAATTGCAACTTTTACGATCGGGCCAGCCAGTATATTTTTCAGCAGGAATGCAGCAGAATATACCATACGTATCCTATTCCCAGTAAATTCACTTGCGAATGAAAGTGAGGTCGATGAAAACTTGGCCGACTTTTTCTCTGATACCCGTACGATCGATGTAATCGTATATATTATCAAGTGCAGAGGAATAGCCGCTGGAAGGACTGATATCGTAAGCTTTTTCAGGTAAGAAGTGATAACTCGGAAGCATCATGGAGAGACGAAGAAGACCTTGTGTGGGCTAGAGCCAAACAATTTAAGCATCCTATTCTCTCCTATTTACCGAACACGCCAGTAACTAATTCATTAGTCTGAGTGGGAAGGCTTGCAATGTTCGGCGTGTACTGTGTTGGTCACATTACATTCTCGGGTCGTAGTGTATGCAATTGCCGCTGAGCGCAAATTTCATTGGGATAAAGAGAAGCTTCAAGCAGAATATTTCGGAGACGCAATTACCGAGGTTGCTCTTGTGTTCGCGGGTTTCGATAGCCATGAGGAGCCTTTCCTTCCAAAGGCAATCAGTACAAATTTCCCGCTTCTTGGAGCAGAGCGCTGTTGGATACTTCATTCTTATCCGTTGGAAGTATTGGTTGGGAGAGTAAACCAGAAAATGAGGTCTGTACGTCTCCAAGAACTTGGATTTCAGTACAAAGATAGATGACCAGCTTCTGATTCCGTAATAACTCAAGCAAATCAACTTAATGAGCTCCTTATCCTAAATTTTCTTGATAGAAGGGAACGATGGCGATTTGAGATCAAAGAACGTATCCGTTTAGATGAAAAGGTCCAAAAAAGGATAGCTGATACTACATATTTGGGAATAGAGCGGCTTCAGATCTTGGAAACGCAATACACCTCGACATCAACGCAGATGGAGGGTCCAGAGATTGATGAATCAGTATTTCGCATTCCTTAAACATCGATACACGAAGCGATATTCTCACTCATCTAGATCATTTTGTGTCAATGAAATCCGAAAATGTCACTTTCATTCTTTTTTTGATGCGTTGTCATCTCCTTCTGACTACAAGAGACCTCATCGCCACTACTATAGGAAAAAGTATCAGATACTACATGAAGTGAGGAAGATGAGAATTCTCTGCTAAGAATACAAATTATGATATCTTTTTCTGTTTTCGTTTTCTTTTTTCTTTCTTTTCTTTAACGACATCTTTCATGGTCTACTGCCAATGATCGAACATGCTACCTCACTTGACAAATCAACAGAAAATGAACACACGAAAAACAAACACACTATTGATTCCCATCAATATGAGAAGAGTTGGTGGGAGATACGTTCCCACAAGGGGAACCATCCGAACAGCGGCCCAACCAAGGGTACCCTCAGCTAATAGATCGGCCCAGCTTGCACAGGAGAATGCATCCCTCAAAGAGGAGAATATGGCTCTGGAAACTGAGCTTCAGATGCTAAAGGGAATGCTGACTGCTTCAAAAGATGCCTTCGAGGTTCCGAGTACTACATACCAACTAGGCCTTCAAGAGCGCGCTACATTGAAGGAACGACTCGCGCATTACGAATCAAACATAGAATCACAAAAGCAAATAATCCAGGCGTTATCCTCGCAGTGGGACGCTGGTGCATGCAGACTTCGTGAGGAATCAAATCGATTTAGAAAAGTCGAGGCTGAGTTGGAGATGGCAAAAAGCCGTCTCAGTGAGGTCAAACACCAACTGGAACAAGCGACAACCAGTAGGGTTATTATACTACCTGCGCCAAAGCCTTTTATGAATGGTGTACAATCCACTAACTTCGACCAGAATCTGAACAAAGCATTGAGAAATGAGAATCAAGGCCTTCAACATCAAATTATGGAATCACAAGCAACTAATCAAACATTGCAGCGTCAGGTAAGACGTTTAAATAGCAAACACCCGATTGGGTCCATGAGAAGTAGGAACAGCTAATTGTTTTTTATAATTTTGAAATATCAAATTTTTCTTTGTTCATTTCGCTTACTGAATTTCGCGGAAAATGCCGTCGCTTGTGCTTTTCGGTCGCTATAGCCTCTGCACATCGTCCTCAGTATAAATTATTTATGTGCATCTGGTGTTTGTTCGATTCCGCCAGCGATAGCATTTATTGAAACCTCGACCAAGGCCTGTTGAATCCTTAGTTCGATTGTGGTGGCATCAATTGACTTTGCATTTGGGTTACAGACAACCCTCCCAATACCGGAATTCGAAAAACACAACCAGCCCCTCAGCCTGGATATTACTTATTAATGTAAGTGAAATGATAAAGATATCAAACTAATAGAGGCTTACGATTTTCTCGATGTGGAAGTTAGTTTTATGTAGTAAACCATGCTAAAGATTAGCTTTCAAAATCTTTCTTCTTTTTATATGCGTTTGTATTCAAAACTAAACAAGCAGCTGCATGCATGGATAATGATCAAATACAAAGCTTAGCGACTCCTTCGATGAGCTCGTACAGCTCTTCATCCAAGATTCCTGAATGACGCCAGCAGCTGGAGATAATTGTGCATGTTACCGATGCCCGCGCCTCTTGTGCCCATCGCAACAAGGACATCGACATCGATATTGCCGATGGCCTCAAGCTCTCGCTCCAAAGTTTTTTGTCCATCTTCTCCGAAACGACTGATAATTTCATCCAATCGGTCCGCATAGTACAGCGCTTTCTTTTTGCTGACAATGCTCTTGAAGTTGCGAATGATCCCGGCGTGTCAATTGATTGAAGAAGTGCTGTGGTGTTGGGAGGCAGCTTTAGAATCTCGACGTGTGTGAGCGTCTCAGGAGCATGATGGGAGGAGACGTTGTCGAGCAGCAAGAGAATCTTTCCGTTCTCTGATTGCATTCAGGCATCGAGTCGGCTCACCCACCCTTGAATTAGCCTTGTGTTCATCCATCCCTTCGGGATATTGCCATACTCCAGGTCCAAATCCTCGGCAACCTTCGACTCAAAGCACCTGGGCTGCCGTGGTCTTCCAACGAAGAAGATAGGAAGCTTGCGGGAGCCGTCAGCACTGCATGCGGCGGCGACTGTCAATAGCTTCTTCACCTGTTTCCGACCGGAGATCCGATTCCTGGTTATCGTGGACGTCGGGGATGCGCAGTAAGAATACGCGGTCTCATCCATATTTAAGATGTTACACCCCTCATAGCCTCTTGTTACCTGCTTCAGCAAAACTCGTCCCGTGCTGACCGTTGTCTCGCTGACAGTGCTGGCTTCCCCGTGTACTCTCTTCGACGATAAACAATTCCTTTTCTGGAACTTAAAGATCCAACCTGACGAGGACTTCATTCCGTTAAGCCCTTGAGCCACCGATGGTGAGGATCTCAGTAGCAGTTCAACCCTAATATTATGGGCCTTTGCGCAAATCGTGTCACCGTTTACGAACGGCAGCTTAAGACGCTCGCATTGAGCGATCCACCGGACGAGCTCAGCCTCAAGTTGAGGGAAGCGAACGGGTTGGTTGGTCTTCCGTGACGTGCTCAAGACCTCCCCGTCTTTGCTTCTTAGCACGTCCCAGAGCATGGAGATGGGAAGACGACGTGGGAGCTTGAAGTGTTCTTGAGCCCACATGCACACCATGCGCTGCGTTTGCTCAGGTTGAGCAGCAAAATGCTCGCGGAGCTCCAGCTTCTGTGACTGAGTCAAGCGTATGCGAATCTTCGTCGTTGGCATGCGCTAGATCCCCGTGGCCTCTTTACTTTTCTTCTGTTATGCTTTCTTTGGAAGCAATGGCGCACGCCATTTTTTTGACAGGACAAAATGCTTGATATTTCATATATGTTAACATTACGAGGTGATACTATCTGGGCAGGCTTCCGTTTATGGGGGGCTGTCTGTATCACCGTCCACTCATTTTAGTATAGAGTATAGGATGTCTTCACCATCGCGAATCTGTTCAAAAAGCTTTCAGAATACTACACTCCCGGCCAAAAATAAAGTACACCCGATTCACCCCTATGTTTTGCTGTCAATCTCAGCAACCACTGCGAGTTGCGAGCTGCTATTTGGACAGGTTAGACCAAAGAGGGTGTTGAATAGGGTACACGTGTAATCGAGCTGGTTTTTGCGTTTTGAAGGGGGGCTTCCATACAAATGTCACAAATCGGCACCTGGCCAAAAATATAAGACACTCCCCCGCACCTATACAAAAATTAAGATTAATTGAGACAGCCCTTACAGCTTGATTCCTCTTGTGACAGCTAGTGATGAGTAATAGAGACAGCTAGAGTGAGTCTCCAATGATTTGTGGCTTTGAGGCATTCTGCAAATAATGGGAAAGGGAAAAGAGCTTTCAGGCGAGGAGCGACGAAGAATCTGCGGACTTGGTGAGGCAGGACACTCCTTGAAAGACATGGCACGACGGACCAAGCGCTCGCGTACATGTTTGCGCGCAGCACTGCAGATCCAGCAAGCCAAGAGTGGGAGGGGACGAAGAGCTATTTTGACAAGCCGAGACGTGGCACTTCATGGACCCTCAGTTGCTCGAAAATCTAGAGCTCACTTGCTCCCTACGCACCATCCGCCGCGTCTTTTTTTATGGAGACTGGCTTGTCTATACATTCCAGCAGGACAACGCATCAATCCACACATCGGGGTTAATAGCGGAATTTTTCGAAGAGCAGCAACTGAAGGTGATGAAGTGGCCAGCACGCTCCCCGATTTGAATCCGATCGAAAACTTGTGGTCGATTTTAGCAGCAAGAGTGTACGCTAACGGTAAACAGTACTACAGTGTCAACGAGCACTTCGGCTATTTCGTCTGAGTGGGCAGCTATCGAATCGGATAGCTTGCGCACTCTCGTTGACTCAATGCCAAAACGATGCATTGAAGTCATCGAGTTGCGTGGGAACAAGACCCATTATTAAATAATAGAAGTCTTGCTGGCTCAATTAATCTTAATTTTTGTAGTAGATGGGGGGGTGTCTTGTATTTTTGGCCAGGTGCCGATTTGTGACATTTGTATGGGAGCCCCCCTTTGAACTGCAAAAACCAGCTCGATTACGCGTGTACCCTATTCAACACCCTCTTTGGTCTATCCTGTCCAAATAGCAGCTCGCAACTCGCAGTGGTTGCTGAGATTGACAGCAAAACATAGGGGTAAATGGGGCGTACTTCATTTTTGGCCGGGACTGTAGTAAGAGACTTCCGATTGAGGCATAATGTAGCTTCCATTCGAACGCGAAGGAGACCAATGCACAATCCAGCGCACATTTGGCCCAGATAGCCACACCGATGAATTCTCGTCTGACCAAAAATTCCTGCCAAGCAATATCAGAACGTAGCAACGATGGTAATCTCAGCTACACTAAATCAAGTCCAAATAGGGTCATCTTTCCTCAAAACGATCGATCGTAATCTTGTACAGTATGCTTTGCTACCACGTTGCCAGCAGTTTGTTACAATTTTCACTGACTCGACGATCAGAGTGCTCAATGGTGGAAATTTGACAGGATGATAGGTCGATCTTTGTTCATAGTCGAATTTGCTCCATGCCATCATTACAAGCAATACGCATCTTAACATGGTTGCTAGCATGCCCTGTGCGTGCGAGTTATGGTCAACAGGTCCAAGTTGAATACACATTTAGAGTTGAAGAATGGAAGGAAAAAAGTATATGGTCTGAATACGGAAAATGCCAACGATGGTTCTTGGAATCCGCAGGAGCCAGCCAGATATCTCTCATCCGATATATTGGCGTGCATATCACATTCATTGTCACTTCCACTTGGCATGGTATCCAGCGTGGGTTGACTCATTGCGACAGTAGCTTGCGTTGCATCTATCTGGAGGTACCTTCAATACCACAGATCGGAACATCAAACGTTATGACTATAAGTGATCATTCGAGACCAAAACCTTCACTCCATAGCACGTACGAAATGGAACAACATCTCGATAAACTTGTGTGTGTGGCTCAACGAGTCTTGGAGAGTTTTTATTCGGGAATCATAAAACTACCTGTTTCGTCCACGTACTGCGCACATCACGTTTGAAAAGCGAAATCCTTAAGACCTGCAAAGGAACTGGTGCTTGTATGCACGTTGAAACAGCGGTGTATCCTGATGAGTTATATGAAGAGATCCACAATACGGAAGTGTCCAAGTATCAAAGTTACGTCGATAAGAAAGCAGAGAAATTCAGCAAAGGAAGTGCCCTGGATAATCTCGCACCTGACAATTTGTACTGCGTCAAAGTCAATGTACAAAAGGACCAAATTGCACACTTCATAGTTTTGGTGCATTGCATGGAATGCTTGGGAGGTCATGGGGATACTTTCGTACATTCATTTGAGGTCTACTCTGGGCGTACATCGTTTGCATTCTTAATGATTAAGGCAAAGTGGGTCGACATTCCTTGGGAGACATGTGAAAATACTTGTTACGTACGTAATTTTCTTCAGCTGGCTGAGTGCTACAGAGACTACCACGTACGAATTGATACGTCACCAATCACTCATCAGATCTCTGTGTACATGCCCGAGTCGATCAGACAGAGCATCAAAGGCGAGATATACACAGAGTGCGTTTTGGCATATCATTCGAGTGCATGGATGACGGAATGCACCGATTGCCTAAACTCGAAGATTGGGAAATCTGCATCAGCACTCTCGGACATTACATCACTGATTACCCTGAAAGCCTCTGATCGAAAGCGAGAAGTTGGATTGTACATCCATGAAAAAGCATGCTCTAAGCTTATGTTCATCTCCGACGCATTCTGTCATCAGGAATTTGGGCCAGGAACCAAATCTGTTTCGAAAAAGGGAAAGGTCCGAACTTGATGTGTATCCATGGAAGAACGAGGTAGTTTCATCATACCAAACGTCGAATAGTGGAAGCCAAAATAGACAATCTGAGGGATTAGTCACTGTCGTGCTGGCTACATATCATGGATCAGCGTGCTTGAGATGCCTGGCTCTTGTTCATGACGTACTTTTGATATCAACCATAAAAAGACAAGTCTGGATGGTGAAGAGAGAAGCATCGATTGAGGATTTACGGGTGTGTCATTCTTGCGCTGACATTAAACTTATTAGGATACTCGATATTCTTTCAATGCGCTCGATCTCTGCAGCAGAAGTGCAGCCTTACTTGAGAAACGAAGATATTACGCAAGAGGCTATCAATAGTCTAATACCGAGACATCCAATCCCAACCGAAAACCATGAGATGGAAACGGAGTGCGAAAAGTATATGAGAATTTAAAGTACAATAACGATAAGCGCAATCTCTTCTCACAATACTTTGCCTTGAACTGAATGCTTGTCTACATCGAAAGTTGCGGTTCTGCTGCAAAGCAGAGGGACTTCCATCCAACTCCGTATTGTACGATAAGACCCCGGGAAGGGGCTGCCTCTATCAAAGCACGAACTGGTGGAGCCTTATTTCGACTCAGCGTTACAGGTTGGTCAGCCTTACTGCTTTTAGTGCTTTATTTCTTAGCCATTTAGACGATACATCGAGAAGAAGAACTCGTTCAAGCTCGAGATTTTCGCCAGGAGAGCGAGCGAACTGCGATTTCTACACATACCCTAAGATTATAAGTCCTTATAATGGCTTTTGTCGTGTGTTTTCTCAGTTTTTTTCTAATGGAGAGTGGTTTATTCGAGCGCAAAAAAGCGTAATTCACGGAAGGTTCTATATTCAAACGATAAAACACACGCCTTTTAGATTCGAAATCGTCTGTTCTGCCTGGAACTTTTTCCAACGTGTTCAAGCTTTTCCACAGAAACATTTGATTGGCAATAATATAGAACGCACCGCTCCAAAGCCACTGTATAGCACCAGCAACACCCGACAAATTGTATGTACACGACTTTGATGGCTCAATGTTCGAATTCCAACGTTGGATGAGTAATTGGCTGGTCCGTTTTGAATTTGCACCATGCCGTCGATTCTAGCCGTACGCGTGCTAACATGGCTACTGATGTGCGATGTGTGTGCGAGCTATGGCCAATTGTCTCAAAGAGAATACACATTCAGTGTTCCCGGTCGACGTCCAAGTGATTCAGAAATGCATCAGATTCTATGGAGTAAGTACATGGAATGTCAAGCGTGTATTGACACATATGTAGGAGCCAAGCGGGTATCTCTCCTCAAAGTCGAGCTCATAAAACTCACAATCCGTATCACTGCTACTCCTAGTGATTTCGAACAATTGTTGATCGCTTGCGATGAGGAGTCTACTTGCGCGTTCCTGGAGCTGAAGAAGCAGACCCTGTCAATGGTACAAAAAGCTAAAAATTACATAAAAGCAGCGTATAAATTGAAATTTGAAGCACCGGTCTCAAGATCGGTAGATTCAATAGACCGTGTAAGTAAAGTTGTGTGTCTAGCTCATTGCTTGGAGAACACAAATGAATGCAAAGTATGCTTACGAGATGCAAGTGGCTCGAAAAGTATTGGAGAGTTTCTGTACGCGATAGCGGGCAATGAACTAGTCGCTTATGTACTGCACACATTACGGTCTGAAGATGAAATTATCCGGGCTTGCCAAATAAATTCCCGACCTTGTGCATGCTTTGTGAGATCGAAATATTCTCATGAGCTATGTCAAGAGATCCACCATACGAGACTCCCGAACGATCATGGCTCGGTAACAATGAGTGGAGATCAGCCTGTCATTACTGTGAAAACAGAACAGAACAACAACATACCTGCTCGAAAGGGTCCAGACAAAACCAGTAATTTCAAGTGTATAAGCGTTCGGTTTCAACAATCGGAAGAAAATCGTGTCAGGAAAAAGACACGCTGCATGAAATGCTGGGCAACCGAATATCTAACCCCTGTGCATTCTTTGCACCTCGATGTCGCCCAAGTGGAGCCTACCCGAGAGTTCTTATTGATGGATAGTGTGAAGTTGAGGCCCGGTTTATCTTGTGGCACTTGTATTGTAGAACATTTGCATAATCTGAAGAAGTGTTACGAGGGCTACCACAACCATTTTGATACGGTATCAACAGGAGGTCGAATCTCTATGTACATGCCACAGTCGATCAGACTAAAGTTTGTCCCAAAAGAGAAGAGTGGGTGTGTTTTGGCTGCCACACAGAACAAAGATGAGACCTTGGATGTCCAGAACGTTAATGCGGAAGCATGTACTAGATGCCTATTGGAACATATTGGACATTCAGCAGTGTCGCTCTCGAACGATAGGTCCCTTATGGCTGTCGAGACCCTCGATCAGAAGAAAACACTCGGTAATTGCGTCTCCAAATCAACCTGCCAGAACGTCGTTTTCATCCCCGATGAAATGTGCCCTCAGCAGTCTTTGCATACGGTACAATCGGAGGAAGTTATGGACCCGACAGACCACACGCCGAACGTTGCAAGCCTCCCAACCCAGCCTGATAACTTAGTTGCTGTCGTGAAGGAGAAATATGATGAACCAGCGTGCTTGGTGTGTCTGGCTCTATTGTATGAGGTACTTTTGATATCAACCGTGGAAAAATACGTATGGTTGGTCAAGAGAGAGGAGCCTGAGGGGAAATTGCCGACATGTGGTTCGTGTTGGAGAGGAATCGAACCATTCGAAGAAGAAGAAAACATCCAGGTCAACATTCATATGATGCGACCGATATCCGCTAAGCAGGTCCAGCGTTACGTGCATGAAGAAGTAAGCGATATAAAGGATCTCAAGATTGAAAGAGCGCAAAAAAAGAATTAGTTGGTCGAGAGAATTTGAATCTTGCTGTAAGCAATAAAAATCGCCAACTTTTTTTCAATGTGTTTCTTGCTGTAATACTCTCCCCACCATACATCTCTGCTGCCGTCACAAAACACAAGTTTACTCGGCCGATAAATTGTGCGGAACAAAGCCTTCAGCCTAGGCTCTTCCTTAGTCATCCGAAAAGCAGAGATGCCAATGCTCTGTATAATTACGATGACTGCATGATCTGTTAGCTCGGATTCGTAACAATATCCTATTGTGGTAGCATTGGATCTTGGAATGTTTGATGGAGACACTCATGGCATCATCCTAAAGCTCGTTCCATGGAGCGTTTTCGTAGCGATTCCAACTATTTCTCCTTTAAACAAAATACGTATCATCTTATATATCGTTTCGCAAATTGAAGCTGTATGCTTATCTCGGTGAAAACCCTGCCAACAATTGGATGCATCTGATGTGAGTAATCTCCTTCTGATATCTCGTCTGTGCATGTATCGTCTCGCTGTGTCCTGTGTCAGCGTGCTGAATTTGTAAACTGTATCAATTGTGTAGATGCAGGATCGCGTATGATTCATCATAATGTACCTCTCTTGATCGTCCTCTTCGTCGGAATGACGCTATGAGTCGATCATCAAATGCGGCCCTCGACGATAAGATCTTGTCCATTCTCAAGCCTGTCCCAAAATGCGAGTGAAGTATCATTGCGTGAATACATCAAAGCCTTTGATCCACTTATCAGGATCTGTAACATAAAAGCAGTTTTATGGAGGGATCAAATCGCATATGAACATCTTCATTTCATGATGCTTTTACCCAGTTGAAAAAGCTGGATGTAGAACCCCGAATATGAGTAAGCTGGTCGAAGTGAGCATAAATCAGGTTATAATTGCGGGCTAAAGTATCAATATAAAATCACCAGTTGATTCAAAGATACGACCTCTCAAGATCGCGACCGAACAGCTGGAGTGATACTCACTCGCCAATACAGCTCAACGAAAGGATATCATCGCAGCTTTCAAGTTGGAACTGAGACTTCATCCGAATACACAACATGTTGCACGAAGCTGGGCGGGATAGACAGCCAGATAACTATATATCCAATTCGGAAAAGTCTGCAGAGAGGGTGACATTCCAACAGGAGAAGAAGAGTCCGTATCAGCGAAATAAATTCAATGACACCATCCAACATTCCCAAGAAAATAACTTCTTACACCATTTGAGTGATGCAACGTTACTGCACAGCAGACATCACAATGCTAATACAAAGTCTACCTCGACCACAGCGATGGGCAGAAGCAATGACACGGAAACGCATGCAATGAGAGGGGAACGCGAAGTACAGTCAAAGGCAAATGAGGCATTCCTGAACAGGATTTACGACCTTCTAAGGGAACAAGACCAAGAGGATGGCTTGATTCACAAAATCTGCAATAGTGATAACCACGAGTCTTGTCAGGCTGAAATTACCAAGCTGGAAGGAAAGCTGGCCGAACAAAACTCTCGTCTGATAATGTTTTCCGAAATAGAGGCACAGCGCCGTGTGGAGATCGAACATCTCAAAAGAGGTATTTTTGCGCTACAACATGATCTACTCCGACTGATGAGTATCGTCGATGTGCAAATCCAACTTCCACTGAATCAGAATTCAAACTATCAAAGCGGCACTGAAGATAGCAAGGGGGAACAGAGAAATATGGTATATGAGGCACAAGCCGCAAGATATGCTCTTTATAAGCACCAGCTGCAGTGTACCCACATCCATAATTACCCGGTACAAGACCATGATGTGCATCATCATCATGCGAATACTTCACCAAAGGAGCACAAGCTAGGAAATACGTTCAATGCTACGTCGAGGAGTGGGATGGATCCACCAATCGTGAAGAATGAGCGTGTTCATGCTAGCTATAGAAACTCGTTTGAATCGGAACTGACTGAGCAATCAAGCACACCAGTATCTCCTCCATCAAAGCGCCTCAAGTTGCCCGGTAAATTGAATGGAAAACGGACTTGGACCTCAGAAGAAGATCAAGCCTTGGCGAGAGCTGTTCATACTGCGGGCGCAAGTGACTGGTCTGCAATTTCGCATCTTTTACCTGGAAGATGTGGCAAACAATGTCGAGAGCGATGGGTGAATCATCTTTGTCCAAGTGTGAACAAGGAAGCCTGGACCGAGCAAGAGGATGCAATCATCTTCCAGACACGTGACAAAATTGGAAACCATTGGGCTGATATAGCACGTCTTCTTCCCGGCAGAACAGATAATGCAGTCAAGAACCGCTATTACTCAACTATGCGTCGACGAATGCGGCAGGAACGAAATGCAAAGCAAAATAATCGACCTGATAATGTGACCAGCTATTGCGTCTCCCATGAGCATCTGTGTAGTGATTGTCACTCTTCACCTTCTTCTCCAGCTTCCTTCGATGAGATACCCATCGACTCAAAAAACCCGACGAAGGCCCCGCAATTGTAATCAGGCAAAAAGGTCTCCGGGAACGGGCTTTCGCCAGACCTACTTTTTTGTGGGTACCCCAGTCAGCGAATTCAGCCAAAAATGGCTCAAACACATGCGTATCTTGGGCAACTGGAATGTGTTCAGGACACTCCTACGAGCTACTTTGACGACGCGGAGATTGTGGTCATGCCGCTTATCCACCTACAGGATATCGTACGCATGTATACAATGAATGCTAGGGCTTATGCTGACGCTAGTCTGCAGATTTTGTTCCCAGGAGATCAACTACCGATGAGAATGCTTACAGACAGGAACTTTCAATCGGTTCGTGATCATATCTCACGACAAGGGGCTCTGCTTGCGGTCTGCATGACGGATCAGGTACATTTTTCTACTATTCGTATCGTCAGCGTATTCTCATAGACAGTGAAGGAGGAAGAATCGTATGGAACGACTGTGCGAATTGACAAGTTTTTGGTTCAGGAGCAATGCATCTCGGTGACTGGATTCGCGGCGCAACGATTTCGCCTCGTAGAAGCAAGAATTGGACGTGCAGGAGCGATACTGGGGAGAGTTGAAATCTTGGCGGATGAAGGCTCCATGTTGATGCCGATTGATTGTGGATGCCGCTTATCCGTCAGCTATTGGGACTCCCGGGTCTACAACCTGTTTGACGCATCAACACTTTCTCGGCGCATTCAGGAGCAATTAAAGTCTTTCCAGCATTGGAATTGGTTCAGTAAGATCGCCAGAGAAACGAGTCCGTTGGTACAGCTACAAAGCTCGCGACCGATATCTCGTGAGGAAGAATGGACCATCTTGATGAGATTCTCGTACTGGATTGCATCGAATCTACCGGCGGATCTACCACAAAGGCTCCAGCTGCTAAGGATGAGACATCTTGTGTATCGGCTACGCTTCGAGCTTGATTTGCTGATCAGCTATCGAGCAATTATACACTGCGCTAGCTGCGGCAGTATCGTAGCCAATTCAGAATACATTTTCAACTTTGCAGGTTCCGAGACTGTCACTGGTACATTCGTGAATCCAAGCGGGTTCGTTCACCAAGTGATGACACTTCGACGAATCTGCCAGGAATCGACAAGTATAGACAACTTACGATGCGCGCGAGACAGCTGGTTTCCGGGTTATGCGTGGAGCATAATTCATTGTCGCGCATGCTTCAATCATCTCGGATGGCAATTTGATATCATCGATACTACAGCCATTGAGCTCGCGCAGTTTTTTGCCTATCGAAGAGGAGCACTGACCTCGAAACTATCAACTTGACTCTGGTACGAGGTCAAAGGATGCATGCTACAAGAGAAAAAGTATTTCTGAATCTCATGGGCTTAACTATCGTAATTGATGAAATTGACTGAGGCATTGATCAATTGTCGGCAACAATCCATGAGTCCAGTGCGCGAGAATAGTCTTGCACTTGATCCGCTGGAAACCACATTGCAATCTCATGTTTAGCCGACTCGGGACCGTCTGATCCATGGATCAAGTTACGTCCGGTAGAAATGCAGTTATCTCCACGCAATGTTCCTGGAGCGGCTTGGTTCGGGTTGGTGGCTCCGAGGATTTTACGACCGGTTAGAATCACATCCGTGCCTTCCCAGACCATGATAACAATCGGACCAGAGGTGAAGTAGTCGACGAGACCGGGGAAGAATGGACGAGATGACAAGTCGGCATAATGCTCACGCGCTCGCTGCTCGGAAGCAGTCATGAATCGCATAGCGACCAATTTGTAGCCTTTCTTCTCGAAACGAGCAATGACTTCATGGATCAAACCACGTTGGACACCATCCGGTTTGATCGCAATAAAAGTGCGTTCATGTTGAGTCCGTGGGATTCCCGTGTGCGGAACCTTTTCGGAGCTCTTCGACTCGGCTTCATTTGAAACATTCCACGCGATCGAGCCCGCCGTAATGGACGTCAACGCAAGACATGTCGCAATGCTGCTTGCTTTACTGAAGGAAGGGGATTGCGCTACGGTACAATTTGTGCGCAAATTACGCGCAAAGGTGCGCTTGAGAGCGCGCTGACTGGAACGCAAAGATCGAGAGAGCATTTTGATTTGTGGCTTAAAGCGAGTCAAGTGAGACTTAATACCCGTCATATTCATTATCCTTTGGTTTCTTATAATCCAAAAATAGAGGTTCAGCATCACTCCGCAATCACATTGTCTGACGATCCGTTGTCGAGAGCGCGTTACACGCCGTAAGGACGCGCAATACTTCGTCCGGGTCTTCCACATAGTATTGTGCGCGACTCACTTTATGTCCCACTGTGACAGTGTAGCTGTTGCTCCCTTGAACCACATTGAACATGTCTTCATCCGTGCGCTCATCGCCGATGGATAGAATAAAATCAAAGGACGAAGGGGAAAAGTATGGAGACTCACATTCGTACTCCAAAATCCGACTCACAGCGCGTCCTTTGTTCACACGCCAAGGCCGAATGGTGACGTATTTCTTAATTCGACACATTACCACCGCAACCGGTCGATCTCGGAGCATTTGATCAAAGTGTAATTGCATGTTCTTCGCCTGTTTTAATCCAAAGGCCGAATCGGCGTCGCGAAAGTGCCACGTGCAGGAACAATCTTTGATATCCAGTAGTGATCCCGGTGTGCGTTCCGTAAAGTGTTCCAAGATCGTTTCGACATCGTGGCGCCACTCTAATTCCACATCGCTAAACATACATTGCCAAGGCTGTGCTTCAGGAAGCGAAAACTCTTCTTTGTGATTGATTGGAGTGAAGGAGCGAGTACTACTTCGATCCTCCTCATCGGAAGATTCCTGTGCAACCGTTCCTCCCGCTGTTGTGGCCACAGATGCTACCGACATTGTGGAGGATGGACGCGTGGGATCCGATGAAGGCGCTAGATGCTGAGCTTGACCGATGTTGAACGAAGTTGGGGCTACTCCGTCGACTGAGGAGCCGGATGAGTTGTCCGCTTCATCGATTGGGTCAGGAATGTTGTTGATGATGGAGCGTTGGACTCTTCCAGCTGCTGGAACAGGTGAGAATCTTGCAGCTGGACGAAACCAAAATCCGTGTTCGGCCGCCAGTCCGACTCGAGCAAGATGCCCATACCACTTTTCAAGCCAGTATTTCGTCCGACCACTGATGATATACACCGAGTTGCGTGGATCCGCGGATAATTCCTCAAGACATGCCAATACAGCAGCACTTGGCTCGGCGAGCTCCGACATGCTCTTGTAGTTGTTCAAGGTACCGTCATGGTCCAACAGGAACATACGTCGCTGACTACGCTCATAGTACCCAAGTAATTGCGCAGTATCCAGCTTTTCTAAACGATTGTAGTCTTTCGCCATCGCTGCTGCTTGATTCAACGCCGACATTGTACGTTGTGACCAGAGTGTCGAAGTATACGTGTTCACATATCGCGATAATTGCTCGTGTCGAATTCGTTTGGTGGTCGGATTCATTTTCAAAGCGGTATCAATGCTTGCTGCAACCTGTTCGATGTGCATTGGATTCACCAAAAGAGCTCCTTGGAAAGAAGAAGCGCATCTACATGACACAAACAGGTTACCAGCCATCAAAGTATGCCAAAAATGGACATCTTACCCGGCAAATTCGCTGTATACAAGCACACCGTGGCCAGTATCCTTCTGCGAAGCGACAAATTCCATTGCCTGTAGGTTGATACCTTCCTTGATGCTGCTGACGATGGCGACATCGGCTACATTGTACAATGCTATTAGCTGTTCCAATGGAATTGCACGCTTGAAATATCGTATCGGACAGTATTCAGCAGTTCCGTATTTTCCATTGACCTTCCCAACTAATTCATCGACTTGTCGACTCAGGATCTTGTATTGACACGAAGCGGTTCGCCCGTAATCTCGAACGATTGCATACAGCTGCACTTCACCTCGATATTCCGGATAGTGCTGTAACAAGTAATCCATCGCTTCCAGCATTTCCAATATGCCTTTACAAAAGTCGAGTGTGTGTACACCGACCAGAATCTTCATGTTTTTTTGCTTCTGCTTCGCCAATCGAGCAACTTGGTCCTTGATACTCGGTGTGATCGCATATTTTGGTGGATCGATGCCCATCGGACAGATTCCCAGCGAGACCAATCGTCCGTTATATTCCACTCGGCTTGGTGAGGATTCTAGTCCAAGCATGCGAGTACAAGCATTTAAGAAATGACGCACATAATCGAAATGATTGAATACAACAAGATCAGCTCCAAGTACTCCTTGTAGTAGCGACTCTCTTGCTGAAAGCATTTGGAAGAATTCTGATGACGGAAATGGGCAGTGGAGGTAGAATGCACATGTGATCTCGGGAAAACGACGTCGTAAAAGGGCAGGGAGATGCATCAACTGGTAATCAGCCACAAGAACCAAGTCACCATCCTTGTATACTTCCGACACAACCTGTGAATTGAGAGTGAATTAGCGGCTCGGGAACTGGGATGACTATGATACCTCAAGGAATTTCTGATTAGCAAGACAGTAAGCTTCGTATTTGTCATGGAAATTCTCCAGTAAGCGATTATCGGATCGCTGCGAAAGCGAATGAAATAGCGGCCATAATGTCTCATTGCAAAACTACATGGACCGTGTATTAATATATCTTCTTTTATAACATCCCATCAAACACGCGTACCTGATTATAAAATAGATCCAAGATATCATTGGATAAAAATACTGGGTGACAATTGAACTCGGATTCCAATTTTCGTCGAACACCGTCTTGACTCGATTCATCCACGACAGCACCCGGCCATGTGATCCATTCGACAGTATTTCGTTTGGCAAGGTAGTCAATCGCGCTTCTGAAACCCGTTTCTGATATAATGTATTGCCACGCATCATCATCTTGCGTTTTCACCATCCGTAAGCATCGTCGTACCGAACAAACGATGATCTTGTTTGTCTCGTGTGCCATAGGAACGGGTCCAGTATTCCGGGTACTTGCATTATATCGTTGTGAGCTCTGACGCACTCCAGCTAGTCTTCGATGTAGATCTTGCAATTGATCCAATAAGTTGCTTTCACCGGATGTCCCTGTATTGTTTGCTGTACTCGCGCTACTTGCAACGCTTTTATCTGAGCCTTCCATTGGTTGCATGTGATAATCGCGCAGAAAAGATTGGGCGAGATCTTTCCAAGTAAACGTAGAAAAAATTCCTTCTTCTGTACCCAAATAAGGGAAGCACACTATCTGCTCGATTTCCTTTTCTAGAAGGCTTCGATATTTTCTATAGTATAGTATATAGTATAATATAGTAGTCTATACTATGATATAATCATCTTGTCAAGACGCGATATCAATGAAGCGCGCGCGACCGTCGAAACATGCTAGCAAGGGCTCTGCGCGAATGGCAGCGACTTCGATGAACCAGAAGCAACAAAGTCACGCGAAACGTCAAGAGGATAGGAAAAGACTGCGTATATGTCAATTAGAGCGAACGTACGAGAAACTTGAATACGCTTTGAAGCACACACCTCGACACAAGCGTTTACCTGAGCAAAAGAGGCCACGTGGACCAAAATTGCCTCATGAATGGAAGCTAAAGGGTGCTGCGCGTAGTGCTGCTTTATTAGTGCGAATTGAGGCTGGTGAACTCAATGAGCATGGTGAAGAACTGCCAAAACCAGAAGAAGTGTACGACTTACTCACAATGATGCACGAGAAAGGTTGCTTTGCGACGAATGATGAGACAAAGCAACTTCTTGTGTAAGCATCCTTTCTAACCTCCAAAGTGATGCAGAAATGGAACTGAAATGATATCTAGGGTGCTGAGAGATCTGGCTGGAGCTTGTTGTGACGCCAGGCTGACGAAGCGTGCGATCCAATATTACCAGCAATATCTGGAGTTGGATCCACAAGACACATTAGAAATTTCTGAGGACTATGTTTGTGCTCTTATAGATGAAGGTCGTGGAGAGGAAGCTAGTCAAGTCCTCAAAGCAAAATTAGATCGAGTCGATACTTCTGCAATTTTGGCATATTGCCAAGTTTTACTCGAGTATATTTCATGGGAAGTGTTGGAAGAAAGCGATTCGAGTGAAGAGCTTGTTCGTGAGGCCTTCCACAATGCATTCAAGTTGAACCCATTCATCGCAGTATTTCTTGCAGCCCACGAAACATTTCTCGAAGTTGTAGAGTATGTCGATGAAATCACCAGACCCATGAAATCTGGCTCGATCGACGAATGTTTTGTGTACGCATCCAAGAATATCGGTGTATGGATCGACACTGTTGGAGCTTGTGCCTGGATCGGGAAAGAATTGAGCAAGCTTCCTACGCCAATTGCCACTAAAAAGGATGCGAGCGATGAAATGTATTTGGGCATGTATCATTCCGCAGTAGAAATGCACAAGGAGCAAGCCGAACTTTCCAACGATGATTCTCCCAAAGACTGAAGAATTCAGATGAGAAGTTGGTACAGTTTTACCGATTTTGCCTCGCTTTATGCGCGGATATCGCTGCCGCGGCGATTCTTAGATTAAAAATGCATATTCGTGTATTATTAACCAATATCATGACACGGCATGAAGCATACACTTATTTGATTGGCTGAAAAAAAGTGAATGGAGGAAGCCAACGCCAAAAAGCTAAATTTTAATGGCTGCTTGTTTTCGCTCTCGCCGTTTGTCTGTTTGGCAGAGCGTATTACGTTCTAAGCAACACAGCAAGTGCTCAACGCATGTATCGACATACTGCCTTTATTTGGACGCGCGTCAGTGCCATAAGCGCATACCATTTAGCATTCGAATTGATCGATCTAGAAATCATACAACATTAAAGCATTCGGATCATCAGAGCGACAGCAGTCACACACCAATGATGCAGCAATACTTTGCACGTAAACAGGAATACCCGGGTGCGCTCTAAACCCATCAACGTAGCTTATGTGTGCCTGATTTGCCTAACTCTGTGGCT
>CACSLJ010000407.1:0-20366 GCA_902706625.1 Albugo laibachii | reverse complement strand
AAGCAAAACTGAAAAAAAATCAACAAAGCACAGACGTAAAACGTGATTTTTCATTGGGGGTGCTCACTTTCCGAACCCACTGTATATGCCAAGACTAGAAATATGTCTATTTTTACACCGTTCGAAACGGTATAGGGTGGAAAGCCTTGTTAAGTACAGGAAAACAGATATAAGTCGGGTAGGGTTACAGTAATTACTGAATTTTAAAACCTGGCTTTTCGCACCAAGATCCATGGAAGTATATAGAGCGCTTATTTTTGTTTAGGGAATAGAGTATGTGACTGAAAACAGGATTCATGCAGCTATATTAAATATTACATATGTACACACTGTAATAGGAGAGGTACTAGTAATGTAATTTTGCAAATGTCAAATATCACAGGAGTAACATTCCAGCAATGTGTGTACCAATGTAATTCTGAAGAGTGCTGTTGGTTGGCTTATTAGATATTTTGTCAAGTGTTTTATCGCAAATCAAGATAAATTAGTGTCACTTACACTGGTGACCATTCCGCCATAGCTAATATGAGTGAATTCATTTCTTGGTTCTGAAAGGACTCTCTAAATTAAGGAACAATAAACGGAATATTGCGACTTTTATGTATCAAAAGAGAAATATCACAGACAATGACGGGCTCAATGAGAGCCGACCAAATCCCGGCAAAACATCAGATTGAAAGAAAACTTCAGTTTTCGCTTGACACGCTGTATCCCAGAATTGCACATGGCGTTGCATCAGCCAGAGTCTCTTCTCTTGTTGGCTCACCGTAATCATCACTATCGAATTCGATACTGAGGAGATATTGAATCGATGTAAAACATGCTGATTGCCCGTAAGAACTGAACGCGTTGTGGTGTGACATATCCCAATTTACAAATGTCATCTCAAAAATCCGTTCGCATCCAAAAAGTTTACTTGAATCAGGTTATCACATCGTTTTAAGTATCAGTTAAGATGTTGCAAAGGTATTGGTAAAAGGTTATATCTTGAAATTTCGCTCAATATGTGACGATGAACGTGATCGTGCTATTGGTGGAGTGAACAAATTTCGCCAGCGTTGTAATGATCGCTTGGGATTGAGATCGAAGTGATTGTTTGCTAAGAACGAGAGAAGTGGTAGAGAGAAAAGTGGGCGTGTAGAGTGTAAAGACGCAGTTTCACCAATTGGCAGAATCGAACAAAGCACCCGATTTGTGGTTCAAAATCGTTTGAAATGATAAAGAGTCGGAGTCGGGTAGATCCTGGATCGAACCGGTATATGTAATATAATCAAGTGAGAAACCATACATCATGCAATTTTATACTTGTCGAACGTCGAATATAATTTTTGTACAAGAATTATAAAATAAAGGCAAGACTGAATGAGAAGCAGATATTTTCCATTGTAGCTGCTTGGCCAAATGTAATGAGCTTAAAGCGGATTTTATGTAGATGTACATAGTTTTAGTAGTTGTTTGCGATCTGACCTTTGTATGTACGTGCACCGTTCCTCTCATAACTACATTGATTGTTTTCAGCCAATCGCTAGTCACGCAACAATACCCTCCATCGCTGGCTCTACGAGTACTGAACATCAATTGAGAACTGTAATTCAACTAACCTGAATTGCGTAAATAGTGCGCCTGAAAAAGTAACCAGAGTCGTTTCTCAAGCTAATTTTAAGTATTGGACAATGTAAGCATAAAAAACTCCCAAGTTCTCCCATAACAAAGTCAATTCGACGATCACACGGTGACAACACGCATTCACGCTCAAGCATCGATGCGTAGGAGCCTCCAACACACTCATGAGGATATGAAAAGCTCTTATTCCAATCGAATGGCTACAAAAGCATTCTCACGAGGTGATCTTGCAAAAAGCAGCGATCAGAGACGGTACTCCTCGCCCACCCCAACCACATCCAGAATGAGATACATTCTCTCTGATCTGTTAATGGTCATTGTCAGTAGCACCTTCACTCTTCCTGCCCATGCAGCCCAACTGTTATATTACTTTGTTATAACACCTGTTCGTATTGGACTCTTTTACGACCCTAGTCACTCGTCCCAATCTCGTCACTGGTCGACCGAACTCTCTGTGTTATCAACATTTGATTTGATAACGGATATATTTGGTATTTGTATATATGTCACACATTTGGCCTGCTGGTGGAAGATGCTCGGAGTCGCTCATAAGGATACTCAGGATGTCAATGACGCTTACAATGAGGCAGCTCATCAACGGAAATCGGTCCATCGCACACCGCAATATGGAGCTCACAAGAATCAACGACTAAAATGGCCCAATTCCAACTATGTTGCTGACTTGTTTGATATTGAGACGATAGGTACGTCCAATGTGGCGAGTGCCAATCAAACTCTGCCAACTCGCCCGTTGCTGCTAGCTGACCATACCAAGATGTTTGTACACACGCTAGCTACTTTCCCGGTGGAATTGCTGGTCATTAAAAATAGCTCCAACTTGACGCACATTGTTCGATTGACCAAACTTTTATGTCTGTATCTCATGGGATCAAAGGTACTTGAAGGCATCCACAGACGTATCGAGCATTGGAGATTGGTGGCATACATTCAAGAGCGGATACTTCGAGTCACTCTTTTCAAGTTTATGGTCGCAGGGATCTGCTGGATTCATTGGACCGCTTTGAGTTATCTATTGATCGCCCATGTGGAATGTGGCAAGGAACTGAGAGGTTGTGACAATCAAGGAGCAAGTTGGGCGCTACGAGATCAACTTGTGCATGCCAGCAATGTCCGAAAGTATCTCCGAGTGGTGTATTGGGCCACAAGGACAATTGTCACGCTTGGGTTTGCGGACACGACACCCACGACTGTCGGAGAAACAGTGTTTGTCGTTATCATGGAATTTGCAGGAACTTTCTGGTCGGCGTTTGTTATTGTGGCGTGGGCTTATTTGTTTTCATCTGTGGGCAATGCATCTCAGACACAAGAGATATTCATCTCTCACGTGAAAGAATACATGGACGGCGTCCCTCAAGTTCTTCAAGATCGCATCATTGCTTATCTTCAGCATGAATGGAAAATGTCTGGTGGGCTTAATGAGGACAAATTTCTGTCAGTTATCACAGTGGAAAAACTGCAAAGTCGATTCCACCACGAGCTCAAGGCGACTCGGCTGAAAGTCCTTCCGTTCTTTGCCGTTGAAACCACTGGATTTTTGAATGAGCTGGCAGCCGAAATGAAATTCGAGACTTTTGCACCGCTCGATTGGCTCTTTGAATACCCTGAAACAGAGCAAATCATGTACATCATCACGTACGGCTATGTGGCGATGCTATCGATCCCTGCCGGCTGGCGTAAACAAGATAGGAAAAATACAACCAAGGTATACACTTGCATTCCAGGTGATACAGTTGGTGCATTATCGCTGTTTGGACCTGGGCTCTTCCGATACGCTGCCTTTGCAGATACATTCGTACAAGCCTTGCGTATGGACACCAAATCTTTCCAGAAAGTGCTGGCTGCGTGCTACCCCGATAAAGCTCTTCGTGATCAGCGTCAAGCAACAGTGAATCGAGAAGCGGAGCGTACGTACCAAGACTTTGCAGCCCGTCGCGCCAAGCAAAAGCATCAATCTAGCTTTGACAAGAAGAAGAATCAACGCGAAGCTGCAATTATGATTGGATTCAAACGTGACGCTGTTAGCGACACCACGTGCTACTGGGAGGCTCAGCGACAACGAGAAGAATGTGTTTCGTGGGAATGGTATCAAGCAAAGTCCAAATTTCGTTGGTCGTGGAATTGCTGTCGCTTCTTTTGCTCTTGTTATGTGGCTTTCGACGTGATTTTCGTCCTGATATTTTGCGAAGGTGACGCACGATACACAAACTTTGTTACGGGGTCCATCGAGTACGTAATCACTTTTGGGGTTGAGCTGTTCACCATACTGGATATCATACTCCGATTCAAGTATTTCGAAGACTCGATCGCCATCGATCAACTGGTATCATCTGCAACCACCTCGTCTTTCGACGCTTTTCGCACGGGATCTTTGACCAAGTCGAATATGTTTGCTCACTTGAAGCCATTTGGAGTCGATATCGTATCCTGTCTTCCGATTTCGCTGCTTACAGACCTCATTTGTGAAGTCACAGACACCAAACTGACATCACTTAATTCGGGCATTTACTGGTTTCGGCTCCTTCGACTCTTACGACTTTGGGAATTTCCTCAGATCACACACAATGTGCTTCAACATGTCCACAGCTCTCGTCAATTACTGCTGAAAAGCTTTCTGGCGGTGATATTCTACTGTCATTTTTTCGGCTGTTTATGGTATAACGTGGGCCATAACTCACTCGACCTCAACTCTATTGATCCAATCAAACTCTCACGTGAAGAATGTCTCCTTCGTGCGCAAACAACAGGAACGTGCTCATGGACGCTGATGGATCGTCTTGAGGTGGATCACAAAGACAGTTTGGAGCATCAATACCTTCGCTCGTTGTACTTTTCTATCAGCACTCTCACTACGGTCGCGTATGGGGATATCGTTGCATACACTGACAGCGAGACAATTTCGGCCACGATTATGATTTTCGTCGGAGGTTTTATCTGCTTTGGTGTCACTGGAGCACTCACAGCTGCAGCAGCTCGTCTTGCTTCCCAGTACCGTGATCTTCTCTTTCAAGATCATTTGCGAACACGTTTCTTTGGCAAAACGCACATTTCTAAGACTCTCCAGCAGGAAATCCGGCAGTATTATCACATTATTCGGCAACAGCAAACGTATTTACAAACGGAGAAGGAGCTGTCTACTCGGCTTTCTAGAGGTCTTTGGGCTGAGTTATCAGTGAAATTGTTCCAAGAGATCTGCTCATCAGCTTCGCCACACCTTTTCACGTGTTTGATACCCATTTTAGAAGACAAATCGAATGTGGGTCTACAAACACAAGCACATGATTTCCTGTCAGCCGTTTGCTGCCGTCTCAAGCGACAAATCGTTTTCCGAGAGGATCACGTTGTGATTGCCGGTGAACCAGCTTCCAGTTTTTATATCATTTGCTCAGGACAGGTGCAGGCCCTGGAACCAATTTCACGAAGTTTGTGGCAGCTTTTGACAGAACAAATGCTCATCGACCTTCGTTATGCCAATATTGAAGGAGGTGATGGAGTCGAGTACGCCCGAATCGATCCACCAGCTGTTTGGAGCGTCGACTGTATCGCAGTCTCTATGACGGAGATTGTCTCCCTGAAGCTGGCAGATCTGGTGGACGTTCTCAACAACTTTCCAACTATCCGAGCAATACGCCAACACCATGACATGATTCTGATGAGGCAAGCGAGGAAGGAGAGAGCATGTGTTGTCGATAATATCTCCCGATACAAGGTTCAGAAGATCTCAGGTATGCTGAATGAGTCTTCCTTCCCGGTTCGATCACGACTTGGGAGTGTCAAACGACAGAGTATGCGTAATGTCTCTCGTCCAAGCGGCATTTCTCTACGACGGCTCTCTGTGCTTCCACAAAACTCACTTTGGTCCCGTCTGAATAATGTGCTCACAAATGTATTGCATGTTCGGAGGAAGCTATTCCGATCCTCAACTACGTCTGTCAACGCGACCAAAGTCTCCAATATGGAAGCGAGTATGACATACAACTCTCAGAGTCGGGCACTTACGATGCACTCGTCGGCTTCCTGGCAACGACAATCAAAAATGGAGCATCAACGCTCATTATGGGACAGTCTGATCGGTGGTATCGTGGTGTACAACATGTACATCGTAGTACTCCGTCTCGTGTTTCTTCCCTCACCATCCACAAAGGCGATCATTGCATTCACATTCTTCGATTACTTGTTCGACTCACTTCTCCTTCTGGATATTTACCTCAAATTGAATGTGTTTCCACCTCGATTGTGGCTACCTGGAAAGCCGATCACGGTCGCACAGATTCGGAAGTTTTATCGTCAGAAATGGTTCACCCTGGACATCCTCGCTAGCCTTCCACTGTATTACGTTGGCAGCAATTACCACTTGATGACATGGTTTCGTCTTCCTCGTCTCTTACGCTCGTTCCAAATGATCGAGATCACCGAGACACTCCAAACATTCATCCTCACACATCTGTACACTTCACGACGCGCGTACTCACTTTTGTCGCTGTTTAAAGTCTTGGTCATCTTCATTTTTTGCTGTCACTTTGCCGGCTGCATTTTCTACGCAATTGCAAGCTCGGAAAGGAACCCTTCCGGCTGGATTTGGAAAGATATTGTGCTTATGGAATCCAACAAAACAGTGGATTTGAGCGAGCCTGTGGCTTTCTCCAAGACAACAGCGTACATTCGAGCCTTTTACTGGGCGCTTTCGAGTATCACTGTCATCAATTACGGGGATGTGGTGCCAACGTCTTTCTATGAGACCTTCTGGGCATGTCTAGTATGTCTGTTTGGATTGTTTGTGATCAGCAGCATAGAAGGCGAGATTGTCGAGTTTTTCACCAGTATCGACCGTACATTCTCCACGCATCGACAGCATTTGGAGGTATTTCATGACGTATCTCGTGTGCGAGGCGTACATTCAGCCTTACGCAGTAAAGCCGAGCGGTATCTCAAGCTTCAATACGAGATTGAAGAAGGACTGAATCCACACCACCTCTTTACCGATCTCATCGTACCGTTGAAAGAACGCATTTTCATGGAGCTCGAGGGATCTTTAATCCGAGTTGTTCCGTTATGGCGTGATATTCTGAATCCGATGCAGGTGCAAGAGCTCTGTGCGTTGTTTGTTGTTCGACTATACCTTCCAAGCGATATCATTATTTATGAGCAAAGCCTCGGCAAGACATTACATGTGATCAAAACCGGGACAGCTCGTGTCGTTCACATAGCGACTTCTATGGAGTACACAGTTCTCCGAAGTGGTCAAATGTTTGGTGAGCTTTCGTTTTTTATTCCAGCCAGCGAGCGATTAGCGTCTGTACTCGCAGATACTGTCTGCGAAGTCTTGGAGCTTGATCGACCCAATTGGGAGGTGTTTGCCACTCGAGTTCGTAACAAGAAAGCGGCAGAAGGGATTGAAGCTGAAGTTGCCAAGCTCGAGAAAACCATGAAGAAGCAAAATGATATCGATGAAGATAGGGAGGAAAGCGAGATGGAGCCTGGAGTGCTGATAAATCAGAAAATCAGATCGCAATCGTTTACATCCGGAATGCAGAAGAGTCAACGCTTTGATAGTATCAACAGGGAAAAGAGGAGAAAAAGCTTTGATAGCAAAGGAAGCGCTCCGGTGGAAAAACGTGCGTCAACGAAGATGACAGATACCCCAAAGACGACTCGATCCTTTCGAGACCTTATCATCGGACCTGTCCAGTCTTCCATCAAATCGATTGGAGCAACGAAAGCCACATCAGAGGAGGTCGAAAGCACTAAAGCAGCATCCAAAACATACAACTTTTACTTCTTTTCCATCAGTGATGACGTCTTTATCGAAACATCGCAATTTCGATACATTTGGGATTGTATCAAATTCGTTATGACCACGTACTTTACAATTGCCATTCCGATGCGAGTCGCTTTCTACGACGATATTATGAACGACAATGGCAATAAAGACTCGCACTGGTCGGCTGGCGCACTTTGGGTCCACTTTGAGCACGTTGTGGACGCCTTTTTCTGGACAGATATCATTATCCGACTTTTATTTTTTCGACCCGTTATACGCGGTGCAGTGGTGCAAAGTCGTCGGGAATGCATTCGACATTACTTCAAGACTGGTTTCTATCTCGACGTCATCGGATCCACTCCATTCGAGCATATAACACATCTTCCTATCAAATTCTTCCACGATTATCACACACTGAGTGTGTCCCTCTTTCGATTGGAAACACTTGTTCGATGTGCCGAGTTGGAAATGCTCTGGCTTCGAGCTGAGGCGTTCTTGTTCTACAACGCAGGTGGAAAGGAGGACGGAAATCCGAACAAAAAAGGATATTTGATGTGGATACGAACGTGGCGTCAAACGACAATGTCTGCAGCCAAAGTAGTGTTTATTGCTCTGATTTCATCGCATTGGATCACATGCTTGTGGTACGTTATTAGTCACATACAATGGGATGCGAGACCAGAGTCTTTGTCTTGGCTCACGACCTCGTACATGTTGTCCCCCGACTGCGACTCCGTTCCTGTCGACTCGATTTCTTTCGTCACAAAGTATTTCCGATCGTACCACTACGCGATCGGTTCCATTTCAGCGATCTCATACGGAGACATTTCAGCTCGAAATCTACCCGAAACAATTGCTCAAATCATCATCATCTTTCTGTCCATGGTGTTTTTCGGATACATTACGGGCAATTGTCAGAAAATCCTCGAACGAATGTGCTTGGAAAAGGTAGAGTATGAAGAGCATATATTACGAGTCAAGCAGTTTTCCAAACTTGTGGGTATGTCTCCTTCCTTTGTCCAGAAAGTATGCGATCAATTCGCGCGTTACCATCAGCCGGTGGCCGCATCAGCTCTTGAATCGAACCCAATCGACTCAGCAGGGCCACAGGATGGCGAAAGCAGCGCTAATTTAGCCGCAAGCGGTAAACTTCCGAATACTTCCATCGAATCAAGTGGCGTGAATGGTGAGAGACAAACAGGAATGACGCTCACGTCGTTCTTCAGTGCGACTTCCAATTCGTTCATGTCGACGCTAAACACAAGTAGCTCGAATCAGAAGGATATGAGGTGCATGTTCCTTCCTCTGAATCCGAAATGGCATCTCCGAGCGCTGGACCATTTATCAAGCCAGCTCCGAGCAGATATCACGGTATACATGCGTCGTCAATTACTTTCAGCGGCCCAGAGACGAGTCATGCGTTCTTCGGCCGTGTACAGCTCCTCGCGATCGTCACCTCATCCATTCGAAGGCTTTGATCCCGTTGTTGTCCGTGCGATTCTCATGCGACTTCACATTGAAGTGTACGAAAAGAAAGAGACTCTGTTCGAGCAGGAAGGACTTGGCAAGTGCATGTACTTTATTGAGCGTGGAGTCGTGCTTTTGGAACGGGATCCGACATTACACTCGAGTTGGTATAGTCAGCTGGAGAAGGATCGACACGTTGAATCAACGAGCGCTCGCGTGAAAGAGCAGTGTGTAACAAGAACGATGATCCGAAATGTCAAATGCGAAGGGGAATTCTTCGGAGCGGCATCGTTGCTGGATGGAATCCCTCGAGATGCAACTTGTAGTGCCATCACGCGAATTCGGGTCGCTATTCTTCGAGAAGCCGAGTACCGAGAGATCATATCGTTATTCCCCGAGCATGAAAAGTTCTTCCGAAATGTGTGGAATTTTGATGAGGAAGGTGGCAAAGAAAAGCACTAGAAACACTTTTATGATAGGCTTTATCTTCCTGAATAGAACTTTTTGTTTGAAAAGTTTTGATGTCTTTGAGAAAACACTTGTTTGATAGAGAATACAAAGGCCCAGGTAGGGATACAACAAGGATAAAGACTGTGTCTTTATTCATGTTACTGCAAGTTTACGAGCGAATCTTGTGCATGCGATAGCTAGAGCCGTAATGGGAGATAATGAAGGGGAATAGTCCAACGCGAAACGATTCTTCTCAATCTTTCCAAAACGGAGGTACACTCTTTCCTCCGGGCTATCGTCTCCGAGCTTCTCCGTACTCTTCTCCACCATTGTGAGATTTTTCTTTGAAGCTTTCTTTACTCGTCCATCGAATGCGAGTGTCCACGCGAAGGCTTGACTGTTCCATGCCGGCTTCTTAGATTCGAATACTCTCAGATCATTACTGCTTGTGTCATCAGAGCTACAACATCGATACGGCATCCGAGCACCGCTGGACTCAGCAGACTGATCAAAGCTTTGATGTGTTGTCGTGCTCGAGCTTCCATTCTCACTGAAATGGGGTCCCCAGAAAAAACTCCGAAATGTTTCGATGGCCGACCTGTGTTTGATTGCTTCGGACTGACGTAAGAGATCGGCCAACGATTTCGATTTAGCAAAACTCCTTCCGTATCGAGGAAGATCAGAAGTTGCACGGTGACGTGAACGAGACGCAGGAAGCGCACAACGCAATCGATTAGGTTCTCTACCGAGCAGATTTGTTTCGTACTGCAGTACCGCCAGTTCGTCTTGTTGATGTCCTAACAGCGTAAATGTCGTGCCGAGAAAATTGGCTTTCATCCGACCTACGTAGGTAGCATTGATTTCACCTCGAGGAAGCTCATGAAAGTGCCTCAAATGGCTGTCTTGCAGCGTGTGAAAAACAAAATCACCAGTCATGTCGTTGACACATGAGCCTGCGATGACAAACTCCCCGGCCTCGGTATAGAAATTGAATGAAGTGACATTGACACCAACAAAACGCTCTACACAGCCGAGTAGAACGGTCTCCACCCCATCAACTTCGTCTACTTGGTAAAATCGTTCTTTATGCGCTTGGATATGCCGCTTCGCATCCAGAATCCGTCGAGTTTCTTCGTGAGCAGTGTAAGGCTTCTGATTCATCTGAAATGTCCGCGAATTGGAGGCGGATTCTAGCATTATGGTGATGAATACGGAGCATTTTCATCGCCATTATTAGTACAAAGAAGTAATTATAGCTGCATTCTTCCTCTCAAAATCATATTAATAGCTTAAACTCATCTGGAAAACACTTAAGACTTTTTTCACTTGCAGGTACAAGGGTCACAGGTACACTTAGTACATTTGCATTTGTCACCACACTTTTTTTCAAGCAATTTCTGCCGGATGTGAGCCAGCTCGATGGCCGAATGTGCCCATTCCGTTCCGTGGTTGCATGGGCTGCCATTACACGTTCCAGTTTTCGCCGCACATCGTGTTGCTTCTTCCTCACTTGGGCAGGTCAGCAGACCCAGTATGACAGGGGTGTTCGTTTTCACGTTAAGCTTCATGATACCCATTGCGACTGCTTCGCTTACAAACTCGTACGCCATTGTGACACCTTTTACCATGCACCCAATAACAATGATAGCATCAAGGGAGTCTCCACGCGTTTCAATGAGACGGCTAGCAGCAAACGGCAGCTCATAGGCCCCAGGGACTTTGATCACCTCAATATTTTCCGATTCGACATTATTTGACTCGAGCTCCTTCCGACACGCATCGCTCAAGGGGTGCACAATGTGATCATACCACTCCGTGGTTATGATTGCAACCCTGAGGCCTTTGGGTGATGGAACATGACAACTTGTGATAGGAGGCGCCACAGTTGATTTAGTGGCAGTAGAGGTGGAGGCACTGGAAGTTGTTGCCATGATGCTTAAATTACTCAAATGAAAGTCATGGCACAGAAAAAGACCTGACACAGTTGTCCGGGACACGTCAACATGTCTCGTGCTACAACTACTTCAATGTTATTAACGTTACATCAATACTCCTACTCTTTCGTTTTGTCTTGGCAATGTGGCTGTTGATTATCGATTGGAACTGGGAACACATGCTTGGCTGCCTCTTTCTTCTTCAGATTCACGTTGAAGTGAGCCATCGCGATGGCCGAGTGCGCCCACTCGATTCCATGGTTGCATGCGACCACTTTGCCTCCTTCGATACCTGCACAGGATTTGGCCTGCTCCATATCCGCGCAATCGAGAACGCCATTTAGGACGGGTACTTTGTAGTGAACGCTTAGCTTCATCAACGCTCGAGTTACCGCCTCCGCCACAAAATCAAACGCGAGTGATCGACCGCGAATTAGGCATCCGATACAAATAACCGCATCCAGTTGACCTTGACGTGCTTGAGCCAATTGCTTCAGCACGTACGGCATTTCGAATGGAACATTCACTTGGATCTCGTGAATGTCTTGGCGGGCTACACCTCGTAGGAGGAGTTCTCCTCGGCAGGCACGTACCAATGCGTCGACAACTTCACCATTTTGTCGGCTGTATAGAAGGGCAATCTGAAGTCCACTCCCATCGGGCGTAGATTGTGTTCCCAGTAACGATGGGGCTTCCATTTGTGTCGGGCTAGAAATCATTGGAAAGCGCTTATGAAAAGTGAGCAAAATGAAGAGGGTTTACAGGTAAAGACAGTTGAAACTTGGGGACATGGCGCTGATGAGACAGATGGGGCTATTCACATTCACGTACTCCTCCTATTACCGTCTTAACTATTCCTACTCGACTTGCCTGGGATGACACAAAAGAACGTTATTCAATATAGCCATTTTTATGACTCGTGCTGCGACCTCCTCAGCGAAATATCCTTCCTCCTTGCCAAGCCCAAAGAGTTCGACGGCATCGGTCTCATTAGTGGCTGGCAGCACTCCCCAAATGACCGGAATATTCATATCTAGACTCGCTTCCATCACCTCGTGTATTATCGCATCGTACCGGAGGGCGAGTGAAGGGTCCAAAGATACCTTGGAACTCGGCCTTAAGTGTCCGTGCTTGATCGGTAGCACACATCCGATGCAGATAATTCCGTCAAAGGTATCTTCTCGAAAGCCCTGATATATCGCTGGTAAGAACTGATTGGCATCCCGAAGCAATAATACGTGGACGTTCCTGGCTTGCACTTGATACTCGGCCAGCTGGACCTTACATCGAACTAAAAGTGCCTCCATCATTGGCTTTGGCTCTTCCACCGCGACGATTAATATTTTCCCGAGCGGAAGGGATAGCATAGCTTTATTCATAGCTAATCTGAATGAGTACGAGGAATATCAGTACATCGGGCCGTTGGAATCGGCGTATCTCATAAGAGCTGATAAACGGCTAACTGGCTCAGGTCGTAGGAAATTAGTGGCTGACAGAGAAGCAGTGTCTCAATGAGGAATTCTATTGTCTCTTCCAAGCGGTTTCAGTATATTTGAATGCAAGCAATAAGACGATCTGTAGTGATGTAGTCAGGATGCCTGGATTGCCTTCAGCGTATCGTAAGGAAAGCTTTAGCTGGGGCCATTAATAGACTGTAGACTGTTGTATCATATGACACGGTATTGCGTCAGCAGGAAGGCTTCTCATGGCTTAAGCTTCCTGACCCCGATTTGGTGGAGCAATAGACAAATTTGTGTAGCGAGCCGCCGCTACTCAGTTGCAAAGCCTGCGGTATTGTGCTTGTACAGCGAGTTTCAGCTGGAAGAGCAAGGGATGCAGGCGTTGGAATACCTCAGTAGGTCTTGTCTGAAGCGAATAACAACATAAAATCTGATTAAATGGCGTTTAAATGTAGCGGATCGGCCGTTCTGCTGCCACGACCTGCGCCCTCAGACGCGTGGCGATTACTCACTTGTCAGCACATTGTGTGCCCCTGGCGATTTCCGCGCTATTTTAGCGAAAAATGGGATTGGCTTCAGTTTGTGGAGCCTCAGCACGTTCAGTATCGCGTCGTCTTGATGGATCCCCACGCGAGAGTTTTGTATGAAGGGCGGTTAGATCCGTTGGTCTATCTACACCCGTTACGTGACGTAGCGATGCTCTCCATTTCGGGCCTGTCCGATTGCGTATCATTGACAAAAGCGATGGAAAGGAACGCTATGAAGCCTGTGGTTTTCGACTCGGATTCGTTGAAGCCTGGAGCAGTACGTTGTTGCTCTCCTAAGAAACTTGTATGATCCCTTCGAATGTAGGAAGTGAAGGTGTATGGCTATGAAGCTGAAGCGTCCGCTTTTGTCCCTCGGTGCGTGTCTGGACGCTATACCGGTCAAAATGGCCACAAACAAGCGTTTGCTTGGACACAAAACGCTGTTCGTGAGGGTATGTGTGGAGGAGCAGTGTTGAATCAAATGGGTCGTGCTGTCGGTGTGATTGAAGGGATTGTACCAAAACAGAGAGATGGTGACGTATTCAACGCTGTTACTCAGAATTTGGCAGAACACGTCGCAATGATCCCCGCCGATGTCATTAAATTCTTCTTGCGGAAACAACGGACGAGTCAATCCGATCTAGAAGCTGTCGTCACTGGGACCGCTTTAGCCTCCAGCTGTCAATAAATTTATGATTCCTATTCGCTACACAATAGATGCCCCACAAGCCTCTAGCAAGAATCCCCACTATTGTCCAGCTGACGAGACCACTTTGGTATCAGTTTTTGCCCAACTCTCCCAATTTCGTGTTCAAATGGGAAACAATCGGCTGGAGGATACTCCTCGTTCTCTCACTCATGGAATTCTCGGCATGTTCCAACATCTGAATCGCATTTGTCAAAGTTTCGCCACTCTCTGAAGTGAGAAATCGACACACTGCTTCCTGAAATACGCTTTCATCGTGTTGGGTGACGTCCTCAGAATCGAAAGGCACACACAAGAGATTGAAAATGGTTTTGCATACATTTGCAATGAGATCGGCGTACTCGTCAGCCTCCTGACCCTTTTGCAGTAATACGGCCTCACACGCCTGCAGGCAACCTGAGGGATTACCGATCAGCAGAAGTCGAGCTTTTGAGCATAAAGCTGCATTCATGAGTGCGCCACATGCTGCATGAACAATGCCGAGATTTTCACTGCATAACAGCTGTGTGATGTCATTCAAAATGCCGTTGGAAGCCGTCACTGCGACTACATCCTCCCATCTTGTGAAATTGCCAAACGCTCTAGCTGCTTCCATCACAGCTTCATCATTCACATCTGCAAGTGTGCGGCCCAACAGCGACGTCACTTTGAGGCGATAAGCATAAATCCAGTCTTGATTGCCCAGAGCGTCCTCGCGATACTTTCGACCACAAGAATGGTACGACAAATTCGTGATACAACTCACTATATTCAGCATCAATTCGTCCAGTTGTTGGCACTTTAGCTCTTCTTCGTATTCTCTTCTACCTGCATCCAGCTGGATAGCCTGAAGACATTCAACCAGCTCCACAATCCGCTTATCAGCTGTAACTTCAGCGCTAATGCTCGAATTGATCGAAAGATTCGCAAGAAGACGAACCAGCCTGATTAAAAGATCCAATTTATCGGTCATGATGTCGTGTGCATTTGTTTCTTCCTTCAAGTTGTCGCTTTTATGGTTCAAGTATTCAATTAGCTGCTGAAGCAACGTCCTCAGACTCCGTAACAGAATTTCATGTCCATCACATTCAAAATAGATGATCTCGCGATTACGATCATTTCCAGCACTCAGATTGCCAAGTGTTACAACGACACGGACGATTGTCACGTGGACCAGCTGCCTGTCGTTAGTGTCTTGATCCGGGACATCTTGTTGTCGAACGCAATGGCGTAATATTTTCAGAAAGATAGCGATATTATCGCAGGCTTTGCCATTGATTTGAGCCCGAGATGGTTCATGAAGGGTGAGATTGCTCAAAATTCGAAAGATATTGGTGAGCAGCTCGATCTGATCGCCACAACACGCGGCTAAATCACAAAGTCTCTGAGAAACCTGGGCGTGATCGAATTGCCTAAGATGCCGTTTCTTCTGTATCAAAGTCCTCAACAGGCTCGTGGTCTGAATCAAACAGTGGACGAGCTCCGTTTTCAGTATTTGATTCTTCCATCCAGACGATTTTGACCACAAAAGCGTCTTTGCAAACGTTCCAATGGCTCCACTGGTAGCGAGTATGTGTTGCATTTTTTCATCCGTATTGGCGACATTTTTGAGTGTACCAAAGGCGTACAAAAGAGCTTTTAGTGGAAAAGTTGGCTCGCAGTTTTGCCCGAGGCGATCAGAGACGACGTTGGTGACACTCAAAATGCTCTCAGCGTAATGAACAGAAAATAACCTGTCATTGCCAGCATCTTTGCTCAGTGAAAACAGGGCTTTGGCAACGCAAATCACGTTACTTTCTCGTTCGTCATACGAATGGCACACATTGATGGAGTGATCTGCGGCAGGCATCTCATCAATTGTATTCGTACACAGCTGAATAATGGATGGGAACGTGGACATGAACACTTCCATGGAGTCATTATCTTTTGACAGTGTGAGTCTGAGCATTATATCACAAGCCTCATAACGTAGCCGCTGTATGTTATCTTTCTCGTGCTCGCTTCTTTGCGCTGCCATTTCCACTAGTGAAGCTTGAGTGAACTCTGACGCGATCTTCCTCAATTCTAAAAGTTGAGCCGATGGCGATCGCACATCGATGTCGGGGTCATCCAGCAATGATAATTGTTCATAAAGTGCAGACAACATCATCTAATCATCAGGAAATGCGTCAAGAGTGCTCCACCCTCAATATTTGCGATTTCTTACATTTAGAGAAACCGGGGCAGGAACGTCGTGATCCAGACCTCTTTTCTCTCCCTCCCCGCTAGATGAAATCTCGTGTTCAGAGCCGGAATCGATCGAATCGTTGCATCCCGTTCCATCTCTGCCTGTTTCATCACTTTTGTCAGAATATGTGGAAGTGTATGAGGCTGAGGCTGAGGCTTTTTCAGTAGAGGTCGTGGAGGAGGGCAAATTCTCACGATGAATTGGGGGGTGTTCCTTACTGACTCTGTGACTTTGACGGGGTAGTCGGGGAACACTTGGTACTGATCGATTGTCATCCCGATGAAGCAGAGTACGCCGATTTGAAAGTGGTGTGAAAGGCCTGGAAGGTTTGGTGAGGGATGCTCTTGCCTGGAGGGAAAAGGAGTCAGCGTTTAAGCTAAATGCGAGCGAAACTGAGAGATAGACCTCGGAAATCACATACGAGATACCATTCCGTGCGACGAATGTATCCATTTGCAAAAGGAACGGATACGAAAACCTCTAAGAAGCCTCGTTACATAGAAACGGTTCTAAATTTAAGCGCAACGCAGCGACTGGAGATGCATTGGGATGCATTGATATGTGATGGAAGAGAGATCGTTGAGAGGGTTATAAAAGCAAAGAGATACATTTTGAGTATGCTCAAAAAAAGTGCGCTGCATTTCGCGAAAGAGCCGGGCTTTTTGGCAGTTCGATCAAGAATACCGGTTTACATTTGACTGGCGTACATTTCACGACATTTTCCAGCCCCAAAGAAGATGACCGCAGCTAACGGGAAACGTCAAAACATTGTGCTTGCACGCGGAATTAACGCCATTTCATCCAACTCATTGGCACGTACAAATGGTCGATTCCAATTCGCTAAGAAGAAGGCAGAAAAGAAGGTTGCTGCGCCTAAAACACGTCCCAACAAGAAGAAATGGTACCCGGCGGATTATATTCCAAAGCGACTCGCGTCCGCAAAAACTGTACGAAACAGTAAGAAGACCGCTGTATTGCGTAAATCCATCACGCCAGGAACTGTATTGATCCTGTTGTCCGGTCGCTTTCGTGGCAAACGTGTCGTCTTCTTGAAGCAGCTTCCGTCGGGAACTCTACTGGTTACTGGTACGTCATTTCTGTGTGAAGACGGAATTCGATGATGCAAACTGACAACGAGAGGTGGTCAACAGCTTACGTCAGTCGTTTGTGTGAGACTTGTGTCTCTATACATTCGATTGGAAGCGGCGAGCGCTTTTTCGACCTGTTCTTTTGTTCAGTGTGGGTAAAGTGTGAGTTGCGCTGTAGGCTTTTTTCTGCCAAAGATATGCAAGATTATGAGAGCTGAGAATTCACAAGATCAACGAGTTGATACTGACTGTATGATGGGTATATAGGTCCTTACAAGATCAATGGTGTTCCTTTGCGACGAGTCAATCAAGCGTATGTGATCGCCACTTCGACCAAAATTGACATTTCGGGAGTTCCATCCATCGACATTGATGATTCGTACTTTGCAAAGGAGAAAGTGAAGAAGAAAAGCTCCAAAGAAGATCAATTCTTTGAGCAATCGACTTCGGTGCGTAAAATAGCTTCCAATTCTAGTGGCGCTTGATACTAGCGCCCGAGTGCTCATCATTCTATCGGCGCTTGGAATCGCTGTGATAAAGTTCCCAACTCAAGCTGACGCTTTTTGTGTTGTAGGCTCCTGTCATCAGCGATCAACGGAGAAAGGATCAGAAAGCAGTGGACGAAGTGCTCATCAATCAGATTGAGGCGGAACCGCTCTTAAAAGCTTATCTGAATGCAAAATTCTCTCTCACAAAGAAAGATATCGTGCACGAGATGAAATTTTAGATAGGAGACGGTCATCTTCATCGTATCAATAGGGCGCTAAGTAAACGGGGAATAAAATCGATCTTCAATCTCAATTATTTCTTCCCAGAAAACGAGAAATCACGATTTTTGCTAGCCAAATTGTGATGATAGTACACTGAGCATAAGAGATGTCCTTTGTTGGCAATTCTTCGGGATCGGCTGAGGATGTAGAAGCAAATACGACACGCGTTTAGCACGTATCATATTGATGTATTGCTTCGATACGTTTCATGCTTGCAGCTTGGTAGCTATGGATTAATGATTTGCCAAAACGTTGGCATGATCATGCTGTTGATACTATCGTATTCGTCTGATGTACAAATGAAAGTATTATGAAGTCTGCCTAAGACTTGTCCTGCAGTATGAAGGCTATGTAGCGTCTAAGAAAAACGCGAATTCTGGAGGCTTACTTTAGCCAAGCGTGTACTGCACTTGCATGGGTTTACCATCGGATTCTATTGTTCGATTTGTACGGGGAAATTATCAATGCTGTGCTTCCATAGAGTCCCCACATCGTCCCGTCTTGTGTGGCTTATTCACCTGTGCAAGCATGCTTTATTCTGTTTTGAATATGCAGTGAGCGCTTCTTGATCTTCTCGAGGATTCTACAGCAAGACTGCTCACAGATTTGAATCGTCTACCACATACGACTTGATTGTTCATCTGTGGTGCTTGTTGAGTTTTCAAAGCTGCATGATACTACTTTCAAACCTCAGGACAAAAGGCATATGTCAATCCACCAAAGCGTCGAATGTGCCGATGCTGGAATACCGCATTGGATCACATACGGTTTTGGGGCGACATTATGCACAGAGAGCACGACTTCTGAACTCTGTTCGATGGTCCATTCCGACACTAAAATGTTTTCATGAACCGAAAAGAATGCCCATCACTGAGGCTCATCTTATGCGCCACCAGAAAATAATGCTTCTTGCTCATGTGATATTAAAGTACCTCACTAGCTAGAACATGATCCCCTTCCAGCCTCCCCAGTCTCCGATGGCAAGACTATCGCACGTGATAGATAGGGGTGGTCTACAAGCAGAGACACAAAATTCCTTTCAGTCTTCTGGGGAGAGGTGGTGCAGTGAAAGCACAGGTGAGAGGGCTTGAGGATCATGAGCGTTACTTGTGAACCACCGCAGAATTATTCGCGAGAGGATGCTGACGGGAAATATTATCTGTATGTCTCGATGCACAATAGCTGGCTTGACCATTTTAGCAGTGAGGTAACCTTGCAAACACGCGCACATAGAAAAAAATGTTTTTTTAAGAGCGAAAGCGATTCTACACTCGATCTTATACTGATCAATCGATTTTACGCGTCACGAACAATATGAGTGAAGCGGTGTACGTATGGTTTCGAAATTGAGCAATACGATAGCTGTTCCGGTCGCGAGAGATAAAATAAGAAGATGGAGCTAGTCACTCAGCGTAATGCGGATGAACGTTTATATCCACCACTCGGTGCTCTTTGTTTAGCATCAAACACGCGCGACCTGCAAAGGGATCGATGACATAGCGGCATCCTGACGAAAAATTGCGCGTGGAGGACCGCCACACGTCCTCGTAACGCTAAAAACGTTCCATCGCATCACCTCGAGAATTCCCTATGAAGTATACGAATACATACGTTTCACCCAGTTGGGACACTTCCTACCTGCAGTCGGAGGATACTGTCATCACTCAGCATATCAGATCAAGATGAGTAATTTTCTGAACCGCTGTGTGATTGACGCTTTAATAGCGGGCATGATTCAGACTGAATATCACGATTTGAGTAAGACATACAGTGCTAAGCCAGGTCGTTTTTGTTGACGTTAATGGGACGTGAGTAAGATGCTTTGGAGATATTCACAGATAAGAATATGAAGCTGCTGACGGCACACAGAGTCCTCGTCGATGAATTTTACGAACTCACTATAGAAGACCCACACACTCAATCAAGCAGACTCCCTTATAATTGCTTGTTATGTAGGCTTATAAAAATCGGAAATTTTGATGCTGTGATTTTGCGTGAAACTACGGCGATATCGTGATCTACCTGCCCTGCTTACACACCTCCATTCTTTCAAAACATTACGCGGTTTGAGTATTTGAATCTACCGGGTATGTCTCTGACATAAAGCCACACAATTCGCATAAAATTACATCATTTCTTCTCAAATGGATTATCCTTTACCCACTTTCGGGCCACGTTGGGGGAATTGTTCAATCGACGCTCCAACTTGGTGTTTTATATCGGTCCACTTCTACACCCCCTTTAATCGAGCCATCAGAAAATCAAGATATGTGACATACTCAGAGCATACTAAAACTCATCTTAATCCATTTGTGATATGATGTTGTGCACTCTCGTTGAAGTCATCGAGTTGCGT
>CACSLJ010000406.1:0-20510 GCA_902706625.1 Albugo laibachii | reverse complement strand
TCGGTACTCTTGACTCGGTCTTGTTTGATTAAAGCTCATGCTTGTTTGCCAGGGATTTGTTTTGCAACACGTACCAAAGAACTCCTGATTCAAGAAATGCAATTCTATGGCTGCCTAGAACGGGATCTTCAACGAAAGAGACGTTAACATCGGCGTCCATTATCATCCCACACGCATTGCAATGGATTTGCCGGAAGCATGTCACTCGATACGCGCTATGTTGTTGGATGTACCGATTATGGTCGACCCGTATGCAAGGCTTATCAAAAACCAATCATTGGATTCCACCAGCGCTTTCTCTTTTAAGTTCCACCAGAGAATCCTCGAGACCACATGGTACCAGCCGCAAAGTCACAAGCCCAAGGTTCCTGGAAGAAATGTGCTGAACGTCTAGTGGGCCTAAGCGTGTGGGATCTATTCCCTGGAGCTGGTGTACCTACAGCAAACGATTCAAGCGGGAGCGCTGCCCACATGTCCCTTTGAATGAATGTGCAGCGATCAGGAGCGTAGAAAGCGATGGAACCTGCCTGTCCTACTGTTTGTAGTGGAATGGAATGACCGAAGAGCGCTACTTTGCACAGACAGTATCACACTTTGTGGCTATACATCGAATGCGTACATTAAGGTAATTGCAAAAACAATATTCATTCAACAGTGAAAAAAAAAGTAGAGGGTCACCGCTAACAAGAGTTAATAGCGCTGTCGAGTCATTCCTTTGGCTTCCTCACGGCTACCGGTAGCTACACGAGGTGCTGCATACGATTGTGCTTCCGCTGACAAATGTCTATCGTCTCGTACACCTGAGCGGTAGGAAGCTTGAAGCTGTCCTTCTGTGGATTCTTTCGATTCATCTCTAACAAAGAGACGACTTTGTGATGCTGCTGGTCGATCTCTGGAGGCTGTCTCTTGTCTTTCAGCACGCACACTTCGTTCCGCATTGTCACCACTAGTTCCTCTCTCTCTTCGTCCAGTCCTCTACTCAGTCAAAAATATCAGCCTCTGCATCAATTGTCACCAATTCCATCCGATCAACGTACCAAATTCAAAACGGTCCAATCAAACATTGCGTCAAACTGGAATCCCTTGCGGAAAAACAGCTCTTTGAATAATCGCTTGAGGTACGCGTAATCCGGTTTATCGTCAAAACGGAGCGCACGACAGTACTCAAAATACGCGCGAAACTCTGCCGGGTAGCCTTTACACAAAACTTCGATCGGAGTGTTCATTTTCTTTTCCATAATTTTTTCATATTTTTGCTTTTTCGTGTTCGCTTTTAAACCTTGCCAAGGAAGACTGCCACGTATAAAGTACATAAAAACGTACCCCAACGACTCCAAATCGTCACGACGACTTTGTTCGATACCAACGTGCGTGTTAATTGACGCATAACGTGCTGTACCCGTTAAGTTTTTATTCTCCCGATACGGTATATGTTGATGTGTTCGAGGATCACGGTACTTTTTAGCGAGACCAAAGTCGATGATATGACAAATTTGAGCTCTTTTGCCAAGACCAATGAGGAAATTATCGGGTTTGACATCACGATGAATAAAGTTTTTCTGATGCACATACTCCAAACGGCAAATAAGCTGATCTGCTATCATTAGCACCGTTTTGAGCTGAAAGCGTCTTGCACAGTAATTGAAGAGATCCTCCAAAGACGGACCCAATAGATCGACAACCATAACGTTATATTCGCCCTCCACACCAAACCATCGTAGATTTGGAATGCCCACTGTTTAGTATGTCATAAATAATAAACTGAATTAGTATATATGCGCGTGAGAGTAGAGTGATGTTGGATACGTACATCCACCACATATGATTTTATAAACTCTAGATTCGTATAATAGTTGAGGATGTTTGCTTTTAACCGACTCCAGTTTGATTGCGACTTCCTCACCGGAAGTCATATTTACTCCAAGATAAATATCTCCAAAAGAACCGCTTCCAATTTTACGTCCTAACCGAAATTTCTTACCGACACGCAAATCCAGCGAGTTTTCACGTATTAGGTGCATTTTGTGAGTAGATAACTAAGAAAACACGTTAGTAAATTGATGAGGTGATGAGGTTCGACTGGTTGCTGAGTCGTACCACTGGTACTGTTATTTCTTTTCGTAACTTGAGGTAAAACGAGAATTAGGCGGCAAGAATCCCGCTACAATGAAGCACCGGTTTCAGACTAGATTGACCGTTTGGGTCCTTCGAGTAAATCGTAAAGGAGAAGCAAATCCAAAAATCCAAACGCTCTCTTTAAAAGCAAATTTGTCTGGATTGTGAAAGCAAACTTTTGTTTGGAAGTATAAGATGCCTCTTAATGGAGAAAAGGGGGAGAATGAAAAAGGGGGAAAAACCTCCGAAAAGTTGGTCGTGTGACCTAAAATAATAAACAAAGTGTAAAACCTTGAAAGAATCAGAAATCACTGTAGAATATTAACCTCTTAGTCCTAATGATCCTTGTTTTTCTATCAAATTATAAAATGCACAATGGTTCTCACCAATATCACAGAACACGCTTATCCTTTTAGTTGGGACGTTGTCACTCGAGCTTTTTGAAACAAATATCCAAACCCTCTGTTATCACACGTAGAACGTGTGGATGTGTTGGATCGAGTGATGGATGAGCAAGGACGACTACATATGAGTCGATTGGCAAAATGCTCACAAAACAACGTACCCAATTGGGCCAAAAATCTAATTGGTGGAACTACGTCCTATGTTTACGAAGAATCAATTTGTGATCCACACTCAAAGCGTCTTATATCAAAATCGACAAACCCTTCCTTTCGTTCGGCTGCAACTATTGAGGAAACCTGTCTCTACTCTGAAGATCCCCACAACCCGCGACAGACACTGTATCGAGCGGAGGCTAAAGTATCTGCATTCACTCCGTTTATTTCTAGTAAATTGGAGCGGTTTTCTATTCGAAGTGGGGCGGAAACTGCTGCAAGTGGAATACGAGCTATTGAGTGTATTTGTAATGATATATTTGAGGGAACATTTGCACCAGTAATGTGTGAAGAATGTCGATGACTGGATCAAATAGGATCGACACTGAGCACTTCAACATGGAATACATTTTCTTGATATATCTTGCACGTTTTTATTAAATTTCTAGAACGCTTGCGCTGTACAAACTAGTGAGTATATGAAAACAACAATACTTCTGACTTGTGGACTTTTGGAGTGGACTTTTGGAGTGAACTTTCGTTTTCTCATGCTACGGGTTCCACGACCGCGTCATGAGTGGAGTCGTGGTCCAATTTTGTACTATGGAAGGAGGAAGTTGTTTCTTGCATCGATTCTAAACTTGCACTTGATATTTCCTGTGCCGTTCGGTTATGTTCAAATACATCTGTATCAGGTGAAACCGGTTCCTCCATTGAGTCATTTCGATTATTCGCTATGATATTTTCGAGTAATATTTCAGGTGTGGTCCATTTCTCATCTAAAATTCCGTTTTTTACAAAAACGGGGCAAGTTGCACACTCAACCATCACTTCTGCAGTAGTCAAGGGTCGTCAGCAAGGAAAACGCATACAAGGATGCAGAAAGTGGATCGTACCGGTGTGTTCCAAAATGATTTTGGCGTTTAAAAACCGGACGTTGGACACGGAGTCATGTAATAATCGAAAAAACTCGCCAGCTAAAACGGTCTTGAACCACTGTAAGCTCCCATCCTCTTTTGATTGGAGAAATGCCTCACAAACATGCAGATATATCTGCCGTTCTCTATAGTTGGTTGTTGATGCAAACGTACATAACCTTGCCAACATTTCTTTTGTCATATTTTCGTCGTGTTTGTGTAGTTGAGATACCAGTAAGGGGCAAGCCTACAGCAACACTTGCTACATAAAAACCTGATACAACATAGAGGATTTAATACAAAACGTACGTGATAGCTAGCGTGTCGAACGATTGCGACCTCATCGGTAATTAATTTCAATAGTAAAGGATATAATATAGAGTACGTTGCAGCTGGTGTGAAGGATCCACAAAGTGAAGCCAACTGATCGCTAATAACTTGTCGAAACCTCCATTTTGTAATATGATGAAACGAATCATATTCGTACAAATTGGATAAATAATTCTCCCGGATGGATGGTGATACATATTGAATAAAGTCGGCGAAATGTAATAACACACCAAGTCGTACATCTTGCCTTGGATCACGAATATAATCGTCAAACGTGCCCAATAAGGTCGTTTCTGTAATTTCCTGCCCCAATAATCTAGCCATTTCGTGAAGAGAGTAAGCTAATGTCTTTCTTGTTCTCCAAAACGTCTCCTGACTCAATACTGTGAATGCTGGTGCTAATTTTGGCCATTCTGTGGTACCAAATATGCTCACTACTGCAGGAAACGAATACGCGCAGTGGTAACGGATATCCATTTCATCACTTGGACCCACAAGAAAACTTGGATTTAGTGCCATATTTGTAAATTGTGTGAGCAAAGTATCGTCAATATCGTCTTTTTCAAAAGTTGCCAAGAGTGGACCCAGATTCTGATAGGCTGCAAAACGGACCCATCGGGAGGTATCTTTGAGGAAATCGTCCAATAACGGCTCGAGAAGTGCAGCACGTATACTCGGAAGTAAGGACTCTGATATATCGACTAAACATTCTGCACAAGTTTTCCGAACTCCCCATATATCGTCATGACAGAGGCGAAGAAATGCTGGGAAGAGGCGCTCTTTGGTGATCTCGTACCCAACTGTTCGTGCAACATTACTAAAGCTTTGTGCAGTTGATTTACGAACTCGAAAAATTGGGTCTTCACTTAATGAGATAAGTTCGGGTACACAAAACTAATAATTCAAAAGTCAGCGCTTATAAAAGAAAATATGGATAGTGTACCTGTTGACATAAATCTGGTCCCAAATGTTGTGCTAAATTATTATACAATAGAGCTGCTGAGGTTCGATAATGTTCATTGTCATCGTCATGTGCCAAAGGTAAAACAATCGTAAGGATATGCTGGCCTTGATCTTCTTGTTGTATCATCGCTGCCATTTCCACAAGACTATCTCCAGCTGCACTTCGTACTTCATATTGTGGATCTGACATCAATTTTGAGATCAATGGGATAAATACATCGAGTAGAATGCGATATCCGGAGCTCAGCGCTTCTTGACATTCTTGGCCCTCCTTCAACAAAAATCTGCAAATTCCAGGAAATTGGAATGCGACATGCTGTCGAACGACATACTCGACATCATTCACCAACGGTTCTAATAGCGGAATGATATAATCACAGGTCGCTTGGAACCCAATAATTTGTGAGGTCTCTTGTAGCATTTTGACGTGGATCACACTAAAAATTAATTTCTCAGTACATTTTGTTCGAGTGAGCTTGCAAGTGATACACACCGCTGGAGAGCAATATTACTGCGAACGTATTTGGTGACTCTATCCAAATCGCTCAATGTGTCATCAATTGCTAGGTCTTCGAAGGTTGGGCCATCATTTTGTGCATCAAATTCATCGTCCAGAGGAGTCGAAGCTCCAGGAATGTTGTCATCTTCAATCTAAACGACAATTGTGCACAATTAGCTTGGAAAGTTGCGATTGAATAGCTGATATGATGGAAAGCTTATGATAGAAGCTAGCGAATCTCCTCACCCGATCAAATTGCATGCTTGAGCGTAAAGTGCACAGGTACCTGATACAGCTATCTTTTCTCTCGGTATCGCTTCAGTTGGCGAAATTCGTTGCAGATCGCAATAACAGCGAAATTGCGTGAAATTGTGCTCAAATCGCTCGCAATTATTGGGGGCGATCGAGTCAGCGACCTTAGATAATGTGGCGTCACATCAATTACGCGAGTCATGTGTCAAGTCACACGAACAGACGCAATCTGAAACGGTTGTAGGACCCCAGTTGGCTCTTTTTCGACGCTTTTTGATGGGATTACGATACAAAAAGACCGCTAGTCTGCATAAATACATAACACCAAATAGTCTGATACTAAAATTGCGACTTTAGAGACCGTTCTTTCACAAATTGCGTCGTAATGAAATTGAAGCGATTCCTGCTGCGTTATTTTCCTCCAGGAATTATCTTAGAGTATGAGCTTCGAGATGGGACTCGTGAGATGAAAGAAATCGATCTATTACATCTAACAGCAGAGTACGAGTCCCTGTATCCTCTTGTGAGTGATAAAATGCTGTACCCTTCTAATTGATAGATCCGATATCGACGTATTGGTAAATCAGATTGTCTTTGAAGAGCCTTTGCTTTCGGAGTCGAGAAAGCCTCAATTGAGGCGGCTTATCTATAGTGAGTCTATCCTGTAGACGAGTGACTCTGTACTTACTTGTGTCAATAGAGCTGATCGAAAAGCTTGAAATCAATGAGAGCAACGACTTTTATCTTTTCAAAATCTTACGCGCTCATATTTTACCGCTTACAAATTGCGCGTTTAACAAGTCGGGCGATAAGTTTATTACCGGAAGTTATGATCGAACTTGTAAAGTATGGGATACTCAGAGTGGCGACGAGTTACTGACACTGGAAGGGCATAAAAATGTTGTTTACGCCATCGCATTCAACAATCCTTACGGGTGAGTCTCCAACTCGACGATGTGGCGTAGAAGCAAGCTCACTCTATGTGTAGCGATAAAGTTATCACTGGATCCTTTGATAAGACATGCAAGCTTTGGAGCGCGGAAACGGGACAATTGTATCATACCTTCCGAGGGCACACTACCGAAATTGTGTGTTTGGCTTTTAACCCTCAAGGGACAGTCATTGCGACTGGCTCTATGGACAATACTGCGAGATTGTGGGATGTTGAAACCGGTCAGGATCTACACATACTGACGGGTCATACTGCGGAGATTGTGAGTTTGAATTTCGACACTCAAGGCGAGCGGATTATCACCGGATCATTCGATCACACAGTCAAAGTATGGGACGTGAGAAGTGGAAGATGTATTCATACACTGGCGGGTCATCATGGTGAGATATCAAGTACTCAGTTTAATTACGCGGGTGAACTCTGTATTAGTGGATCGATCGATCGCACCTGCAAAATTTGGGATGTTGGGACCGGTCAAAACATACAGGTGCGGTTTCCAGTGAGAAAAAAAAGCAAGAACTAACGCCCTTGTTATAATGTAGACATTGAGGGGACATAACGATGAAATTTTAGATGTTAATTTCAATGCGACTGGATCGAGACTTGTCACAGCATCGGCAGATGGTACCTCACGGATTTACAACACAATGACGGGAGCCTGTCAAGCAATTTTGATTGGTCATGAAGCAGAAATATCAAAAGTGTGTTTCAATCCTCAAGGATCAAAAGTGCTTACAGCGAGCAGCGATAAAATGGCACGTTTATGGGAAGTAGAAACAGGAGACTGTATGCAAATGTTAGAAGGTCATACGGACGAAATTTTCAGCTGTGCTTTTAATTATGAAGGCGATACGATTATAACAGGTATGAAGTGCTGATATAAGGTATGGTTTTTTAACTAACTTGTGATTCGCGTTTGCAGGCTCCAAAGATAACACGTGTCGGATTTGGAAATGCTGATAGTTCTTATTGCAGTAAAATTGTTCTTATAACAAATGTTATGATATCTGTGCGTGTTTGGAGTTCGTTTGTTATGAGAGGGATCTTTAGCTGCAGCCAATCACATTGGTATACGTCAACTCTCCTGCTTGCACAGCACTACAGTTTTGAGTATTCTTGATTTTATTATGGCAATACAACCCAAGTACGCTTGAGCGGAACATTAAGCGGTATACAGGGCTCTCACACGGTAACTACTCTTAGAGAGAATGTACCAAATGCATCTCATGTGTAGCTCTTAGTATTCGGCTCAATAATATTACAGCACCACCGTTTTCCCCCTCTAACATTTTAAAACGGTGGTACAGCCACACACTACACGCACTTTAAAAACGAGAATTGCTAAAGGATATGACTGCTACAACATGAAACGGATCCCAATTGTGACCATAAAACTGCCAAAGATCCTGGCAACGGCCTACATTTCAGCATACAGGTGGTACAATCTGGAATATCGCACAAACATATACAGTACATTATTGTATTTATGAAGCATTGCCACACACGACCAACATTGATCGAACATTGCCTTTTATTGGATAAGAAGTCAGCCATTCATACACATAGGTTTCAAAACGCACAAGATCACACAATAAAGGAAGACAAAACGCGACGTGGATGTAAATTTGTATTTACGTTAATATAATGCTGTAGTCCACTACTGCTCAACACACGACTACTGAATTGATTGCGTATAATTGTACTATAATTTGTACACGATACATGTGAGGAACATGTCTATGCATCTGCTGATGTCGTGCAACTAAGACGTAATATTACGCTCGATTTCTTCTTCGACGGTGAAACACAATTGCAACTGACTTATCGACTTCAACATACACTAGTGACACTTGTTGATTAAATCGGTGTTCGGAAACCGGCTCTGATCAAAATTTAGCATTTAAAACTTTCGAGAGGTAAAAGAGTGATAAAGTGAGCAAAGCTGAAGCCAACAACAGTATAAAACCCAAGTAAACTAAAAAACCTCGGTACATTCAGCTGAGACCGTGTAGCTAATATAAAACCTTGCCATAACTTACAACCTCATATTCTCCCTCCGCCTTTCACTCTAAAAGTGTACCCCGACCACCGCTGCACGCTTCTCTAAGATTGCTTCTTTCGTTTACAAGCGATTTCAGCACACTTTGCACACACTACCGTAGTTTTCATCGCTTTTATTATTCGAGTCCCCTTCGATTCCAACGTGTCTTGTAACGCACACAAATTATCACCCAAACAATAACTGCAGTTATCTCCGTTTTGTGGTGATCTTGTGACCATTGATTGGCGCATCTCATTAAGGCACATCAAAGCATATCGCCGTTTGACTTGTCCCGTTTTCGATAATTACGAAAGCGTTTCATTCCACTTGCCCTCTTAAGCTTTACGCAATACAAAAATCGACTTGGAACCCAATCCCAATAGACGCACTCATTCTCATCAAGGTACACATTCGACTGAATTGCTTGTATATTGCGTATTTAGTATAAGAAACAGAATACGGATGTCTTCCATGCTAGTGTATCGCGGATTTCGTCGTTTATTCTGTCTCTTATTTATTATATCGTCATGTGTTCCTCCCTCATTTCTCTCATGTGCTCTATCTCTTCCCTCTTGGACTCGGAGGATGAGAAATAAACCAAATGAGGTAGTGTTATAGTGGTTATACATCACCTCACGAGGAGAGTGGAGGAAGACCAATACGATTGGCTGTGTGTTTTTATATGAACCGAATGGCATTTGCAATTGGACTAAACTCATATTGTTATCTGTTTATAGACTCCTAATGCTGCCGCCCTCACAACCGATGACAATGCCTCCAACTCAATCCTCACAACAAAATGCCAATATGTTCATGTTCCCATCTCAGCCGATGCCTTCGGAATCCTTCACTGCACTTATGAATCGCAATCCATCCCAAATGCATCACTCTACGCCAATGCCAATGAATATGCCAATGAATATGCCAATGAATATGCCAATGTCCCTCCCAATGATGCCCTCACATACTCAGTCTCCGACTCACAATTACTCACATGCAATGGCACTCGCAGTTAATTTATTTGCAAATTCGTCTCCGACGACTTTAATGGGAATTTCGGGAGGGATTCCCACGCTATCGAACAATATGAATATGCTCCCAAAATTGAGTAACAGTCTGTCTGGTAATCATGAAGAAAATCGAAATTTGGTGGGACACTCACACTCCACTCCCTCAATGGACGCCTCTTTGCTACAAGCGAGTTTGGAACATCCGGAGGCACCAAATATTTTGAAACCTTATCAGTTGGAGTGGAAAAATTGTAACGAAAAACGTATTGATATCCATCATGAGCCAGTGAGTTTGATTGAGAAACAATTACAGCCAATCATAGACAGCAAATGCAGAATACATTCCTTAGCTCATGTGGATACCTTCCTACTGATCGTACAAGCTGCAAAAACAGAGACCGAACAAGCTTTTGTATTGGTGATCCTTCGGGCTACAACGCAACTCGCAAGCTCTGCGTCTACGGAGCTGAAAAGACTGGCGAAGGCAACAGCTCGTGGATTCGAAAAGACTGGAGGCTTGAAACTCGCTAGAAGCTGGATCGAAAAGGGTGTGGAGAACAATCATCGAGATTTACTGGTGTTGCTACTCGGTGTATTGCGTCATTTACCCTTAAGGCTCTCAAGCATCACAGACGCTCGAATCAATGAGCCGATCGTCAAACTGAAGAAAACAGCGCGGGATGAAGTTGTCAAGAAAAGTGCACAGGAACTGCTCAAGTATTGGCGAGCTCGATTTACCGAGAAGGAGAAGGCGAGAACCGCTAAATTATCCTCGGTGAAAGCATCTTCGGATCTTATCAACCCACCTTCCTCGTCGCCGGTGGGTATCAGCCCCAATCAATCTACTGTCCCACGAAGTATCAATCGGCCACTTGCATCAGGAAAAGCGATACTGAATCCAAAAGCTCAGCCTGTCGCCAAAGACTCGGTCGTTCCTTGTAAAAAGCGAGCCGTAAAAATCAAACACCTCGAACATTTGCCATTCAATGGCGGCGCATCCGTCTCCAAGACCTCCAGCGACTTGATTGACAATCTTAAACAGCGAAATGCTGTCAAGGAAGTTGCATCATCAGCCAACAATAACGCAAACAGTAGCAAAACGAATAATGAAAATGCTGCTTTAAATGACGTTTCTAGTCCAAATGAAGATAAGTCTTTGACTGTTGCGCCTGAAAGTATCTCCAAAGAAGACCAAGAAATGGCGATTCAGCTTCCAGCGATACAAAGCTTTGGAACTGTGTCCAGCAGCGTGTCGAAGAAAATCCGATGGGCCGATGAACAAGGCGAAGAATTGGTCCGAGTCCAGCTCATTGAATCATGGAGAGATCATGTTCCATCCAAGCCTGGAATGAATGACGAAAGCTTCCAAAATGCGAAATTACGCGAGCACGCTGATGAGCGTAATGCGCTCAAATCACAAAAGCAGCGAATACAGATACGAGCCAGTCATGAATGGTATACTCCGACTTTGATCCAACTGCCAGAAGCCATTGCCACTCGGTTACAATTGCCAGTAAAGACTGAAGAATATAAAGCACAGACCACGAGAACTCGTCACGAAATGGAGTATTTGGTGTTGGATGGTGAGACACCGCAAGCTTCTCCTAAAGAGTGGACACGAGGAGTGAATGAGCGGAATCCATCTGGCCAACCCGTACAGATCCCGCTGAGCGAGGTACGAGTCATTGAGGCTTGATAGTGAGGGAATATTGCTTATTGTTATCTGCTTAGATTGTCCACGAAGGCATGCCGAATGAGGAGCATATCAGTGATGGAGCCAAAGAACACACATCGGGCAATGAAATGGTCGAAGACGACGATGATCGAGATTATGGTGAGGAATTGGAAGAAGAAGCAGCATTACGGGATGCTTTGGGTCCTTTGAAACGAAGCACTATTGCCCTCCTCATTGAAAATGAAGATTCCTTACCACAAATTTGTGAAGAAGCTCAACGAAATGGAAATCGTATCTCAGACGCCCGAATTCTCGATATCATTCGAGCGAAACAGGTTGGAAACCACAACGGATACCCTTCCATGCCGCATCCTCCACCGGGGTATCACCATCCACATGGACAGCCTATGGGTGGGTATCATCCATATCCTCATCAAAATGCTATCCCTCACCACATGACGCATCCTCATTCCGACCAAATGCCATTGAAGCGGAAATTTCCAACGTCTATGGGCCCCAATAGCGGTGGAATTTTGTCAGATGCCCCGCCTCCATTCAAACGCCTTATGCGGAAGGGGCCTGCAGCATTAACGTGCATGTATCATTACTCTCCGGCTGGATGCAAACACGGAGGTGGATGTCAGTATTCGCATGACACGCCTCCGGGACCGTATCCACAGTGCTTAAATGAGGTACATCCCAATAATATGAAGGGAATACAACCGTCCATGTCGCATTTTGAGTCTGCTCGAATGGGATTTCCAGCGAATCATCGACCGATGCGGCGATGAAAACGGCTGCTTATTGGACTATTTTTCTTGTTAGAAAATGACGTTTGGCTATAAATAATATGATTTGTATTACTTGGATTATATTATAGAAATGTGTGAATGAAGAGCGATTCTGGAAGAATTGGGATGGTTGGGAGATGTATGAATGGGTTGAAACGCGTACAGATCGGATTCGATGGGATTGGTGTCGTTTATGGAAGTATCTGCGACGTAAATGTGATTATAATTGCGAATTTCAACAGAGTGTGTGCGCTGCTTAACGCCTTTGGATTTCACAACCGCAATATGGGATGCGGAAGGAGTGGTAGGCTGGATTCCCATGTATAACCCTTCTCCAGTGTCTATTGCGATGTGGTAGTGATGCCAGGGACAAGTAATCACCGTTTTTCCACCGATTTCTTCGATATCGCCTTCAAGGAGCGGACCTCCATGATCTAGTCATTATATTATAGTATAGGATTTTATGTATACGACTGGGATATACACTTACGATAGCATGTTTGGTCGATGCAAAACACTTCTCCTTGACGTAGATGTATCAATAAGACACTCCGGTGCGATGAAGGCAAGTAGAAGCACCGTTTACATCCCACTTCAATCTCATCCAGTCGACATATATACTCAAAATTGTCCGCTTCCTGCGGCATTATACAATTAGTATACGTGTTTTCAGAATCAATGGATTTTAAATTAGTCTCCTTCCATTGGCAATATATATATCCTTTATATCCAATCATGTCGCGTGCGTTACAGCGCCAGAATTAAACCGTTGCGATCGACATCGATGCATCCATCCGAAGCTTTAAGCGCTTCTACTGGCGCTTTGGATACAAATAATCGACTACAAAAGCTCCTGGATCTCCTACACGAAGAGGAACATGCAAAAGACGGCAGTATCGAGTCAGAATTCGACGAGAAACTGCGTGAATTCTACCCAAACTTTCACAGTCGACATCTCACCACCGATACCGAAGAAGATGCAGACGATGGGAAGGAGAGCACTCCAATCGATCCTTCTCGCTGTGTGGAATGCAACACCCATATTTCCCAAGTATTTTGCGAGCAATGTCACGACTATTTCTGTGAACTGTGCTTCAGCGGACAACATCGCAAAGGGAAGCGTAGGCTCCACACGATCCAGCCTTGTGTTCCAGCGGTAAGTGACCCAGTACAAATCTCTCATCTCATTAACTTCCATATGACGATGTAGACCACTTTCGATGGACCCAAAAAAGTCGAAACTGGTGGCAGACTTCGGGAGGATGCCGAAGCTTTGAGCAGTAATGAATACACTGAAGCAGAAAACTCAGCGAGTGAATCTTCTTTATATCGATCAAATTCTTCACGCAATATCTGTAATATGATGGGGTCCTTGCTTTCTTTAGGTCGGCACGGGAACACTTCTTCCAATTTGAAACAAATCAAAGGCTCTGCTTGCTCAAGCGCTCAAAATGTCTTGGAACGAGCAAAATTCATTCCGCTACGTCTCACATACGAAGAACGCAAATTACTGCGCACATTAGAAGCTGCACTTTCCATAAGCCAATACACTGACCACATGGACACACTTGAGTGCGTAAAGAACCCAAGTAAGCGCATTCGGCTACAGCTTCAGCACATTTTCGGCTTTTTGACTGGAATTGTAATGGCTTCCCATTATCAAGTCGGTCAATCTTTGCTGGATGAGAAGGATTTCCAGGACAAGGAAAAGTTTTTCCAAAATATTCTCGAGCTTGGAAGACGCTATAAGATAATGAATCCCGAGAGGATGCGTGGAGAGTATGGAAAACTGATGTATTTGTTGCAAGATGCAGCTGATCCAGGAATCCAAGAGCTGCTGGGTATCTCTCTACATCAAAAAATCAAAACGGTATACGATGTGCTGGAGAGAGGGAATGCATTGCAAGTCCTGAGTGATTCCAAGATAGAGATTGCGACCACAGTGGTCACCCCCGAAGGAAAAACACGTTCGCAAATACAAAAACTGAGTCGAGCAAAAGATTCCGCCATCAAAGAAATCGTCCAAAAATACGTCGGCGATAGCTCCCTGAACGAAGACACCATTTACCAATGCCTCTACTCCATCACAGACAATAATTACCATCTCTATTTCGAACGTGATCCCATCGACAGAATGATTCAGCTGTTACATCAGCATTTTGGCTCAATCGAGCACAAACACTCCAACTCTGAAGATGAGATAATTTCGTTGGCGATCGCACGCGGGCAGGACGGAGCTCGGCTATCACATTCTCACAAGCGCCAATTCCATTATGTGCTGCAATCATTGACACTTTGGCGGGAGATATCGCATGATATGTTTCGTCTCTGGTACCTCACGGATCAAGACTTGCTTTCTGGGACGAATGAGAAGTACCAGCTGATTGATACGGGTCAAGGAATTCATCGGATACAGCCTGCGCCTTTAGTTTCCAGAGCAATGCACGTGATTCTCCATGAGACTCAGCGTCGCTTGGGCTTGGAGTCATGGGTGGGCTCGAGTGTCATCCATTTAGGCGACAAAAATGTCCCCAACGCGCTCATGTTTATCGACAAATACACGCAAATTGGATACATTCTCCGTCCAATAGTGAAGACAATCGATAAATTACAAGAAATGACCTCACCATCTCGCAATTTACTGCAGTATATTGACACGACGTATGGTGGAATTCCGAAATTACAAAAAGAGATTCTCGCTGATTTCTTTCGGGAAGCGTTTGACGGCAGCGGAGGCGATAATTTCTTTGATGCGGGATCGTGTATTGATGGAAGGTTGACAAGTGCGTGGAATTGGTGCTCGAATTTACATCGAAAACCCTTCTTCCCGGTTTTTCAACTCGCTGGATTTGTTGGATTTGACGGTAAATTTGCTTAACAGTAATAGAAATGTAAAAGCATTTATTGATTGAATTGACTTGAACTTGACGAAAAGACACATTTAGTGTGACCACATTATTTGACGAGTCTTCACATGCTGACGCATCGAAAAACAAAGTCGACTTCTGCGTTGAGCTCTGACGCGAATGAAGGATCAGGAAAACCGAAAAAAAATCTTACCATCCAGTCCACAGTTTACGAAAAATATGAGCGCAAATGCTACGAAGCTCCGAGACTGTCTAAACGGCAATTCTCAGTCTTTATCGCACTCCTTAGCGGAATTCTCGGAGCGCTTTGCTATCAGATATTCTACCTCGACCGTAGCATTCCAGAGCTCTCCTTCATGTTACCTGCGGATTCTGTGCGAAATTTGTTTGAAAAAATGAATGCGATGGATTGGTCAAAACGCATGCGCGACGATTTTTTCGCTTCTTTTGACTTGAAGCCTTCTACTCAACAGACAGGGGATACAGATCGACCAGGGGTGCAACTCGCACAGAATAATACTGTGGGGTACTCCCCTATCGTTATGCTTCCTGGATTCACTTCTACTGGCTTGGAAATCTGGGAAGGCCGAGAGTGTAGTCGAGCGTACTTTCGGCAGCGAATTTGGGGCACTGCTCGGATGCTGCAACAGTTTATGATGAATCAGGTATGAGAGTGATATAATATGTCAATGGTCTTTCATTTGATCGATTTATAGAGGTGCTGGTTGGAGCATGTAATGCTCAATCGGAGCTCCGGCTTGGACCCTGATGGCGTGAAATTGCGGCCAGCTGCGGGATTGGAGGCGGCGGATTATGTGATTGGTGGCTACTGGGTATGGGGAAAGATCATTGAGAATCTCGCAGACATTGGCTACGATACAAATACGATGTATATGGCCTCTTTTGACTGGCGCTTGGCTCCATTCCTTCTCGAGAAACGTGATCGGTATTTCACCAAGCTTCGATATATGATTGAAATGGCCAAAACGTCGAATCAAGACCGAAAAGTGGTGATCATTGCTCATAGTTATGCTTCCCAAGTATGGTTTTACTTTATGAAATGGGTCGAGAGTGATCAAGGTGGGAAGCAAGGGAATCGATGGATTGATCAAAATATTGAGGCTTTCATCAGTATCGCTGGGTCCATGCTTGGTGCCACGAAATCTGTCAGTGCGCTGTTATCTGGTGAAATGAAAGATACAGCTGAGTTGGGCGGATTGGCCAAGATTTTAGGCTACTTTTTCGGTCATCCGGCTCGAGCATTATTGGCTCGATCATGGCCCAGGTGAGTCAGCGTATAGTTTCCATGTAGAATGACTTCTCACAAGGGTCTCTAGCGTGTCTACAATGTTACCCATTGGTGGTAACACACTCTGGGGAAATAGCACTTTTGCACCTGACGATTTGACCTCTCGATTTGCTACTCCATCAAGCGATTCCACAGGCGAGGAGGCTAATCGATATGGACGAGACGATATACAGTCTCCACATATGAAGGATCTGAATATGAAATTCAATAAAGAGGTCGATGAGCATATCGCCAGTCACGGAAGCAATGGCCTAATCGTACGATTTGGTGCGGATTCCGACTCACCAAATATCACCGCTAATGAGCTTTTGGAGTTTCTCGGAAATGTGGACGAGAGCTTACGATATTTCCATGCTCAAGCCAAGACTAATGAGGTCGCATCGAACCCATCCGATCCCAAGTACGACAACCGCAAATACTGGACCAACCCGCTGACAGCAAGCCTGCCTCACGCTCCCAAAATGAAGTTATTTTGCTTGTATGGCATTGGAAAACCGGTAGAACGTGCTTACATGTACAAACGCTCTCCAAGAACGATCGATGAGTCGATCCAATCCACTTGTGATTCGGAAAGCGCTGCAGATGAGTGCTCCAGAATTGTGCCTCACATTCTCAATACGGAGTATATGGACCCGCCGTGGATCAAAGCGGGGATTCACTTTGTCGATGGTGACGGTACGGTGCCGCTCTTATCGTTGGGGTACATGTGCGCACGAGGCTGGAGACCCACAGAGGAAGAGAAGGCTCGAGGATGGGATTTGAACCCGGGAAATGTCGATGTTCGTTCTCGAGAATTTATACATAATCCAGTATCCCTAATAAAGGACCCTCGAGGAGGCCCAGAGACATCGGATCATGTGGACATTATGGGAAATCATGCGCTTATCCGAGACGTCCTTCACATTGTCGCAAGAGAATATGACAAAGTACCGGATCGCGTACTCTCTGAAATCCATCAGATTGCGGAACGCGTGCACATTCCGGAAGAATAGAATGAGAAGAAACTGTACAAGTTTATTTCATAAAATAGCCGATCGTGTTTTGTTTTTTATGATTTTGACCAATCTTCGGAGTCCTCTACTGGTTGGTTCCGATACGAAATGCCAAAAGCACCACGAATTGGCAAGAGCAAACGCTCGTGTCCTTTGGAGAAACAACTTGCGTATGATCAGAAACCGTGGTACGAGAAGACGCACAATGTGGTGAAGGATGAAATGGATGCAGAGAGCGAGGAGGAGCCCGATCAAGTGACCGAAAAAACAATCCGACTTGCTCGCGAACAACAACGAGAAGAGAAGAATCGAGCGCGCAATCCGAATGTTACAGTTGGAAAGAGCAGTCATGCGGCTGAAAGCAGTGAGGATGAGTCCGATGATGAAGATATGAAAGGAGTGGACAGCGAAGAGGACGATTTGATTCGAGTGGAAGATGGTTATGTGCAGGAAGTCGAGCTATTCGAAGAAGATGAGAGCGTACTTGCAAGTTTTATGATGCCCTCGGCATCCGAAAGACGCAATTTGGCGGATATCATTATGGAGAAAATACAACAGAAGGAGGCTGGTGAAGGAGAGAGGACAAGTAACACGGTCGAACAACAATTTGATCCAAAGATTGTTGAAGTGTACACGGGCGTGGGGAAGATATTACATCGATACACATCGGGAAAATTGCCGAAAGCGTTCAAGGTCATTCCGAGTTTGAGTTATTGGGAAGATATTTTGTGGTTGACCGAGCCCAGCAAATGGTCACCACATTCCATGTATGCGACCACGCGGATTTTCGCATCGAATTTGAACCCGAAAATGGCAGAGCGATTCTACAATATATTCTTATTAGAGCATGTGCGTCAAGATATACGGGACAACAAGCGACTCAACTTCCATCTGTATATGGCGCTGAAGAAAGCATTATACAAGCCGCAAGCCTTTTTCAAGGGTATCATGCTTCCTTTATGTGAGAGTCAAGATTGCACACTTCGAGAAGCCACGATTATTGGGAGTGTCATGACAAAGGTCTCCGTCCCTGTCATCCATTCAGCGGCTGCTCTGATGAAATTGGCACGATTACCATACTCTGGCCCCAGCAGTATCTTCATTCTATTGTTGCTCAATAAGAAGTACAGCCTTCCAACACGGGTCATTGCGGAATTATGTCAGCATTTCATTTCATTTACGAATGAAGAACGTGAGTTGCCTGTACTTTGGCATCAAGCGCTTCTCGTATTTGCTCAGCGGTATAAGAATGGAATCGGGAAAGCTGAGAAAGAGAAAATCAAAATCTTACTGCTAAAACACTCACATCACCAGATCACCCCGGAGATTCGAAGAGAGCTTTTCAACGCCGATCAAGTGTGATGGCTCATGCTGTAATTGATACCGTTTACAATAGAGATCTGCTGGAACATTTTACTTGCTCGCCTTTTAGTTAAACAACACAATATGAAAAAACGACTTTTATTTCAATTAAATCTTGCTTCCTTCCAAAGCCTGATCTAGCTGCCTCTGAAGTAGCTGGTTCTTCAACTCATATTCCTTGAGTAGTATTTCCAGCTCGATTACTTGTGTCCGTAATGACGTGATGAGGCCATAACATGAACGCACTTGATTTCCACGTGCTGCATCTTGGTGAGTAACACTGTCCATTCCAGCTGATTGGGCTTCACTTGTACGCGTCGGAGATTGCTTCGGACATGGCGTAATGAGGTCATGATTGTCGTGTGCTTCACTTCCAAGTCTTGAAGCTGATTGAGTAGACTCGTGCATCTGCGATGATGTAATGAGATCATCTGGGTGTTGCACCTTGTTCCACTTGGCTTCAAGTTCTTGCGCGCATATGTATGGGTCCTTTGCGGTATTCATGATGTCAATTGATCTTTGAATCTTGTCCAACTTATTCACTTTGTTTTCATGAAAGACTTGAATTTAAGGAGCATTTTCGTGGATCTGACCACCTCTTCCTACATCTCCGCATTTTGCTCCATTGCAAGCTTCACCTTTCGCTGGTCTTGCTTCCAATGCTTTCTATAAAAGTCCTCAATTGCGTGTACTCCGTGATCTTTATTTCCAGTCGTGTCTGCTTCAATCGTTTTAGTCGAATGATCGCGAACAATTTGTAGAGCTTCCAGTTGTTTTCCTTGCTCCTGCATAAAAGTCTTACACTCTTGCAGTATCCGTCTTGATCGTGCCACATCCGCTTTGAGCTCTTCATGTCCTTTCGTAGCCGTCTTGAGCATCCGTTGATCCTGCCGATAAGTCATCAAAGCATCGTCGAGCTGTTCTTGATATTCCTCATTATTTTTAGGCTGATTTCTAGCTCTTCCTTCAGATCTTCAACTTGATGATTGAGCCGACGTTCGCGCTCCAGAGCGTTGCGTACTTCCTCCAATTTGTCGGCCAAGGAGCGTGACAGCGCTTCGTTTTCTTCGGACGGGCGGCGAAGATCACTCGAAGTCGTGTGGGAAAGCTATGTTGACTCTGTTCGGCCAATGAGCGCGACGGGGACGCTGCCGATTTGGTTTGTTGTTGAAGCTGGTGATGTTCTGAGAGTTGCCGGGTGAATAGGCACCGTGGCTCGTATCAGCTGAGTTCGGCCTTGAGTGAGATCCGTGTTTGCAGTGCGACTGGATCGTGCAACGGAACCACTGCCTGCGTGGTTTATTGCCAAAATCGTCACATTTCTTCTCGCTTCATTCAGAGGCGGTAGTGTGGCCCGGGTTCGTCGCTGTTGTTGGGTATTCGGCTCCGAAGTCACCTTTCTGGCCACCTGTTTTGCCATAGTTCTTCTAGATTCGATCAGAGGTGGTGTGGTCGCCTGGGTACGTTGCTGTTGTTGTGATTTCGGCTCCGAAGTCACCATCCTGGCCGCCCGTGTTGCCATAGTTCTTCTCGCTCGGGCTGAGGCAGCGATGGGGCCTGGTTGCGTTGCTGCTGTTGATATTTGGCTCCAAAGCCACCGTCCTGGCCGCCCGTGTTGCCATAGTTCTTTTTCCTTCGATCAGATGTGGTGGTGCTGCTCGGATACCTCGCTGTGTTATTAAATTCGCTCCGGAGCCACCGTCCTGTCCGTTCGTGTGACGAGACTAGTTCTGCTCGCCTTTGCTGGAGCCGGTGGTGTGACCCGGGCGCGTCGCTGCTGTTGCTGTTGCTGATTTGGCTCCACTTTTGGAGCTTGGGGGACGTATCCACCACCGACACGCTTCATGGTCGAGGATGGTACGCTCGCTCTAATGCTGC
>CACSLJ010000405.1:0-20560 GCA_902706625.1 Albugo laibachii | reverse complement strand
TGCATCACGCCATCGAATACCGCAACGAGTTTGTTTTTTGCCGACGACACGACCTTATTATCGCCTTCGCTCGGTTTAGTGGAGGCACATCTCGCGATCGTCCAGAATTATTGTGACGGTTCTGGTGCAGGGTTGAATTTGTCCAAGTCAACCTTGCTCGCTTCAAATCGACATCAAGTCTGTTCACCGTTTGGAAACTTGAAAGTACTTTCTCCAATCAAGTCGGTGAAGTACCTGGGCATCTCATTCAGTCAATCACCAGTGGGAGATTTCACTGATCGAATTTCTAGAAGACCGTTTCTATGGTGGACTCCGTCAGTGGTTTCGTCGCGCCAGAACAGTGCGCGGCCGATTACTGGTGACACAGACCATGGTCTTATCACGATTATGGCATTTTACAACGCATTTCAACATACCCCTACATTTACGTAGACGTTGGCAGTCGATGCTTAATCGATTTGTTTTAAGTCGAAATTATGAGCGGGATTCAACACATGTTCAGCTCATCAAGTCCGAATTCCTGTACCTACCTCCTTCAGAGGGTGGGCTACAGGTTCCGCTTATCGAAAGACAACTCAGGAAACAACGATATCAGTTTTTACAACAATTTACACTTCACTCCAGTACAGCTACACCCAGCAACTGGACACTTACTGGAATGGAGGTGATTCGATGCATTTTGCCCGATTTTGGGCCATATCGCACACTCGATATCCTTACGATCTCACCGCGTAGGCATTCGACTATGGTTCACTGGCATTTAGCGTCTTCCTGGTGGAAGCAGACTTGTGTTTGGTGGCACCGAAGTCTGTGGGATGTTACCGACAGAGATTTACCCCAGCCGGACCGCTTCATCAACAAACTTGATGCTCCTATATGGTTTCACATCGACTCTCTGCTTCACTTCGAACAGAGGCAACGGTCAACTAGTGCTGTTGCTCATCGTCGATGTCTGGGAATGGTACCCGAACCAGCGCGTAGTTTTCGGATGCGATTTGCGCAAGCTTTTCGTATTCTTTCTCTTCGTGACTTTTTTGGTGGAAGATCGACTTGGTTTGACTCGTGCTCCGAGTTCGTATTGCGTCTTAGTACACACGAAGTCGGCAATCCAACGGACGTCTGCAAGACAAAGCTGCTTCGCTGGTTGTACGTTGAAGTAACTCAAATTCTTCGTCGAATACAACCGGAGGGCGTTTTGATATGTCCAGAACGTTCCCTTTCAGAGGCTTATCCGGTTCAGTTTGGCATCAAAATTTCAGATAAGAAGGTTTTCTTTCCGAATATTCCACGGAATCAACTCTTTCGAGTTGTTGGAAAAGCTGAACCTCCGGATAAGCCGCATCCAATGCTGCTTCACTTAGCGGAGAGAGACCCGTCAAGTGCTTCGACTTGGGTGAAGAACTTTTCGACGTGTTTTAAACGTCTTCGCAGACGTTTATTACCCATTTACTCGGACATTCTACTCCGACTTGCCTATTCCATTCTGCCAGTCCGATCACGGTTCTGGTTTCTCAAGGAAGCTCACCCGGACATCATCTTGTGTACTCGGGAACATTGTGGTGAGGTGGAAAGCTATCAGCACCTGTTTTTCGACTGCAGCAGGACACGCCCGATATGGGAAGAAGTTATTACTTCATGGTCAATTTTCTTCTCAGTCCTACCTAGATGGTCGCATATCGCTTGTCTAAGACTTCCTTCTCGTCGTGAAACGTGGAAGCCGTTCATGAATGTGGTGGAGGACGTTTGGTTTGCATTGGTCGCGTTCACGGTCCATTTCATCTGGACGGATCGAAATCGCCGACTTTTCGACCAATCCTCGACAACACCTACAGGACCAGCTGTTTTCAGTGATCTACTGCACATGCAGTGCACATGTTCGTGTCTTTCAACGGCAGTGCTATGATCCCGAATGCTTGAGCAACTTCAACTGATTTTAACCAGTCTTTTACACTCTGGTTCTGCTAACAGATATTTCTCTGGTAGACTAGATCTACTTCGGATACGAAGGCGTACACAATTATAAGTATGCATTGAGTGGCTCGTCTACTCAACAAAGCTTATTGTGCTCAGGTCCTTTTTGTGTGACTTTTCAAGTCACACCTGCATGCATTTACAGTTATTTATTGTAGTCTAGGCATTTACAGAAGTCTACGTCTAATTCTAGTAATATAGGCAACTTCAACTGAGCTAGACAGGCTGGTATATTCGAGCTTGATTTGGTAAATTGATATTGTATAAAACGAGATGCAGCACATTAAACACATCAAGTCGGATGTTTTCTACTGTATTGAAATTACCAGCATCGATTTTCTGATTGCAGCAGGACAAGTCCGATTTGGGAAGCGCTCTTTCCGTCTTGACATATTTCTCTCAGTTCGACCAATATAGACTCACATATCGTGTGCTCGAATGCCTGCCTCCAAGCTACATGAAAAGCTTTTCGTTTGGTGCTAGAGGATCTTTGGTTTGCCATGGTCGAGGTTGCGATCCATTTTATTTGGACAGATGTGGATCAAAAGACTATTCGAACAACGTGCCTCAACGCCTACTGCACCAGCTATTTGGGTGATTACCAGCGCCAATGCTATAATCCTGATCAGCTTAAGCAACTGGAAGAGATTTTGAAAACTTTTCAACTTCGGGCCTCAAAGGTCGATAATTTTCTGTTCAACCTGGTCAACGAAGGTAACGTACAAGCGCCTGATTTAAGAGGCCTGTCTACTCCACGCAAGGCTCTTTTAACTGCTCAAACTTGAAAAATGGATAGATCTCCTCCAGCCTTGCTTGTACATTATGTTATTTATTTTGTAGGTCTGGCATTCAGAGAAGTTATTTACTTATTATTCTAGGCAATATAGAAGTTCCTGCAACTACTCTATATTCTACTTTTACCTATTATTCAGCTCACTCTGATCGACAGCTAATTTTGAGCTCTCTATTTGCTCAACGAGACATTTTTTACTGTCAAACTTTCAATACAGTCGATAGAAAGTCGAATGTTGCACACTACTACGTACGTCACTGCTTTCTACCTTTTCTAATACGTGAAAGGATAAGAAATCCGCACGCGTACCACGCGACATAAATCTGGTGGGGTTGGCGAAAGTATCAAAATGTAAGCATAGCCCTGCCAAACATTACGCATGACAGAAAATGCAGAAAGTATCAATGAAAACACGGTAAGGCTTCCATGTTTCTTGCAATCAATTGTTCATCTTTTCAAGCGACCAATTTCCGACGAGTAACTGCAAATTTCTTCTCTATCGAGTACAACAAGCGACTGCTCGTTGTCTGTCATTCACATTCGAGGTTAATTGTGTAACGTCTTTTCCTACATTTTCCTCAAGTCCGTGTGCTGCGCGTCAGCGTACTTGGAGCACTTCAACGACTCTTCCATTCTGTTGGTCATCAACCAGAAAACTCATAAACAATCGAAAAATATGTGACCGGAACTCGAAGCGCATCGCTTCTCCAATCTCGTCTGGATTCATCCCGGCAAGCAATGCGCAAATCAACACGTTCATCCTCTTGCATCTTCTTATTTTGTGGGAGCCATTGCTTCTTCCCATAGATCCAACAGTCGTATTGCTTCTAATGCTTCTTTACTTGTTTCCATCGAGATTCTCCATAACCGCTTCCTCACACCGCGTCGAACATGATTTAGGAGGTACTGGAATGCCTTCCTATTGGCGATAAATTCCACAAGATACAAGAATATTAGCCAATAATCCTTCGTCCGAGATTTCTTGCACAATATCTCAAGTAACGCCACACACAATGCGTTCCCTGTGATCGGTGTTATAATGCTAATAGCCATCGATAGAGGATGGACAACTCGCGTAAGGTGATACAGCAAACGTTGAAGCAGTATGGTGTTCTCCTCAAGTAAAACGAGACGAAACGCGAGTTCCAGATCTTCTTTCCCATACGCTTCCATCAGTGCAATCTGTTCCACGCTCCACATCCGAGCCGTAAATGCATCACAGTTGCCGTCTATATCGCGGTCGCTAACGGTATGAATATCATTCTTTTGTAGAGTACAGCTATTTGGATCGCGTTCCTTCTTTTCAAAAGTCAAATCCAAATCGCAATTCTCTTGTTCGGGAGTACTCATTGTATCAGAAGCATTCTGACACTCCAACTCTGGGAATGCTTCATCTCCTTCACAACATTCTTCGAATACTGCACAATGAATGTCTTCCGGTCTACTATTCGATGTATTCTGACACCACGCCACACCTTTGGATCGGTATTGATAGTTGGGATCAGAATCAGATTTGAGTACTCGTAAATTTTTGTGTGGAAGTTGTGTATCGCGGGTCATTTGCAGACTTACTTGCACAGCATTCTTCCGTTCCTGCTCTTCCAGAGCTCCTTCCTTCCATGAATCAATGATTGCTATCGTTTCACTGGCTTCCTCTCGAACAAATGCGACAGAATCTTGACGGGACGACACCACCACGACACGTAGTTCATCCTACACACTGAATCAGACCTTCTCAGGTATTCAGGCCGTGCGTACGCACCAGTTCAACTTGTGTCGCAGAAGTCACGCTTTGTGTCTCTCTTTGGATAGTAACCAGTAGTCTGGCCAATTTGAGGCAATGCATCCTTACTTTCCATTCTTTACGAGGACTGTGGCACAACACCCCTTGGACCATTTGCAATATTACGGGAATGTATTCAATCACTTGGCTGGTCAGCTCGAGAATGCTTAGTTTCTTAGCAAGTCGAACCACTGCTTCCAGCGAGCAAATGGACGCCAATCGATCCAGATACGTCGCTTTATCCTTCCATCTAGAGCCTGCAGTTTGCGATGCAATAATCATTGATAGACAACGCGCTAGTCGAATTCCATGTGCAGAGAATGCATTTTCATCGAGCGCTTTTGTATAAATATTCACAGGCAATATCACTGCACACACACACTGAATCGCGTGTTCGTTAAGAGTATTGGTGGAGTTAACAAATTTGTTGAATAGAGTTAGGAGCCAATTTGCTTGAAATTGTAATTTTTCGTCGGTAGTTTTCAGTTTGCAACGTATACTTGTTGGAGTATAAAGAACGAGATACGAGACAAGCAGCACGCAAGCTCGAGTAAGCTCCTCTTTTTGTTGATAGAGACATTGGAAAACGTAGGTCATGATTCGAGTCGAGAGCCGACCGGCTACATTGGCGTGAGTTTTACACAATTCTGCAAGCAGGAGAACGTGTAAACGTTGTGTGGAAATGCGACGATCACTTTTCGATCGTTCAATAAGCCCGAAAAATGTATGCGCAATTGTATGATCGAAAGTATGAACACTCCGACTGTGAGGGAGTGTAAACAGTGATTGGGGGTGAGACCGATTGTTAAGACACGTACGATAGAGCGTTGAATACAGCTTGCTGACAATCGGGGTCCTCCAGCTTTTCGAATTGGTCAATCAGGTCACGCATAAGCGCTTGTGATTCAGCTTCCTGTGGTCGAATATGTTGCTGTCGCATAATGAGAATTGTACTCAATGTAACGGAACTGCTTTGACCGGCTATTCTATTCTTGATGTGGGCTGCATGGATCACAAACTTGCGGAAATCCACTATCAGCGCAATGTAGCAGTTCTGGCATTATAAAAAAATCGTAATAGCAAAAGATATATTCTGGCTTATAAAAGGTCAGGATCCGACCATAATAAAATGTTGATAATATTTGTGATTACCTTAATTCCCGTAAGCGTTGGTGTACACGTTGGGTGACGGGAGAAGGTTCATCACTGCAGGTGACCAAAACGTGGATGGGAGTCGGTAACTCCGAGCGTAATTCGGACCATATCCTCTAGCACCGATACCTCCAATTCCGTACGCACCCGGGCCGTACCCTCCAACGCCTTGAGCACCATAACCTCCAAATCCACCGCCAAGGCCATAAGATTGGGCGCCATAACCTCCAAATCCACCGCCAAGGCCATAAGATTGGGCGCCATAACCACCCGCACCATAACCTCCAAATCCACCACCACCCAGGTCATACGCTCCAGCGCCATACCCACCCGCACCATAATTACCCAGGCCATAGCCACTCATACCGTACGCTCCACCACCGTAACCCGCACCATTATAGCCACCATAACCGCCGGATGGGTACCCATTGTAACCTCTGAGATTGTAGTTATTTCCGATTTCTTTACCCATGTAGCCAGCATTACCGTTGAATCTTCCATACATTGACGGATCATATGGATAAGAACCACCCATATAACCAGGGTACGCCTCTTGACCGTCTGCCTCTCGGCCGTTTGCCACTTGGCCGTTTGCCTCTGTGGCGGTGGGTGGCCCATTGGGTGGCCCATTGGGTGGCCCAGGAGGGGTGAACTCAGCAGTATTCACGGAAAGCGCTGCCGCGGCAATGGTGATGATGAGTTTTGCTGGTTGCATACTTCGAATTGAGAATTTTGGATTATGAATGAACTTCTTTATGGCAATGAGTTTGTGACACGTTTCACAACGCCACATAAAATCAGGTGAATGGAATCAAAAGAATAATGTATGATAGATCATTGTTACATATCAGCAACGCCGATCCCTCGTTACCCGTCATGAACCCACCAAAGAGCTATTGTATGACTCCCTGCTATCTGTTTGTTGTGTGACTCGTTACGATAAGACATTGACACGTGAACAAAGGGAACAAATATCGTTTAGTAACTGAATTTACAGCTGTTATTGTCAGCTTGTAACCGACAATCGAACGGTCTAATAAAAGCTCTGATGCGCAGCAAGGATGGACCAGACCAAGGTTGCTCTTGTCAAATGTGAACGTGATAACTATTATCGTGTACTACTTGGGCGAGAAATGTAATTGGGAATATATTTATTAGCAGTTTAGTAAAAACAAAAAGTTTAAAGCCAAGAGCTGGAAAAAATATGAGCTGCGCTGAAATGGATCCGCTCATGATGCACATCACTAGAATTCTTCCTGTCTGGTACAATAGTGTCGCACGCGCGCGTACTGTAATTGACCATAGCAAAGGCCTGCTGTTGGGTGGGGCAAAGCATTTGCTCACAACTATTGACTCGATTTCATACAGAGCCACTACTGGGTACAGTGCTCATATTTTACGTTCGTGAAGGTTTGTCGACTACCGAAGACGAGTAAAAATAACTCGAGGAAATGAAATGTAGCACTCGCAAAATTGATTTGTGAAATGAAAGGTGATGCAAAAATGCAATAACAGGGTTGTATCGATGATAGCGAGTGGAATTCAAACCTCTCATGGCTTCTTTATCATAAATAGTGAGCAACATCGCTAAAGATATTTTCAATTCTGTTTCAGCCGTACCAACTTTGAGCTCTACAGTAGAATGGGTGCTTCCTCGATCTGTCCCAGTTCCATGCAACCTGAGAAAACTCTCGATTTTGCTGATGTCGTGGAATTCAAACTGGATGAAGGGAAGCTCAAGCACGATCAAGCGTTCGCTTCCGCTGAAACACTACCAGTTGATAACCAGGCCAATGCAGTACCTGAACAAAGCACCAACGAAGAACTTAATGCTGCACAAGTAGCTGTGGCTGTTTTGGGAAGTGATACTGCTGCGACTCTAAATGGACAGATTAATCACTATCAAACAATTTCTAAAGACGAAGAGATTATGAAGATTTTGATGCACATTGGAAATGGAATCTCTTTCAGTGCCACAGGAATGCAAAAGTATGTTGGCTACTGGGACAAGCACAAACTTCTTTGGAATCAAGACAATCAAGCATTTATCCGTCGATATGCGAAAGCAAACCGTCCGTTGCAGCAGTTTCGTGCAGACATTGAACGCTATCGAGAACAACAGCAAAATATTCAGAATAAAGACTTGACGAATACAATAAACTTCATGCAGGTCGATACAAACTTACTGAAAGCAAGTCTTTCAGAGCATACTGTTCAATGGATCGCAAAGCTTACCGGATTGCTGAATCAGATTGCAAAAGACGAGCTCTATGAACTTTTGCATATGCTAAAAAAGAGGTCAGAAAAGCTGGGCGTGAAGCCGACGAAGTTGAATCATCTTGCAGAAAGCATTCGACTATTACAAGTTTTGAAGGAGAATCTGCCTCACTTAAGCTCTAGGTTTAAACCACTTGAGAAAAAGTATGAGCTTCTGAGCGAGTTTGATTGTCAAGGAATTGATGAAGAAATTCGAGACTTGCAAAATCTGAAAGTACAGCGCGAAGCTTACGAATTAATGATATCGGAAGCCAATACAATGCTCCAAAAATGCAAACTCGTAATGAAGCAGCAATTGCAGGATACGCTGATGGAACTCAACACAATCATGTCCATGTCTGACTTGCGGTCTGAAGCGGATAGTAGTTTACCATATAATGCTGAAGTCGACTCAATTAGCGCACAGAAGGCGCTCATGGACTTCGATACCAAACTTAAATCCACAAAAGCTCGTCAAGCAGCTATGAAGACAGGACTGGAGATATATTTGGACTCGAAGAAATCAAACACGAAGGCTTTGCACAAGTGGAACGAGACATTTTGAATTTGAAGCAGATATGGACTCTCAAGGACGAGTGGGAGGCGGTTTGGGTGACTTGGAAAAGCCAAAGTTTTACGAGGTTGACGTCGATAAAATCGAAGCAACAGCTTCTCGATTTGAAAAAAAAGTAGTCAGACTTGGCAAAGAGATGAAACAGTGGACAATCTGGACGCTTAGAGCAAAAACTCTGCAATTCCGACAAACGCTCCCGCTAATACAAGAACTGAAGTCACCAGCGCTTCGCCCACGGCACGGGATGCAGCTGAAGGTCTAAGTTGGTAAATTCTTCGATTTTGAAGCGGACGATTTTACACTCGAACAAATATTTTTGTTGGAGTTCCATACTCATTTCGAGTTCATTGGAATTCTTTCTTGTAACGCGGTCAAAGCTTTCTATCGAACAAGCGCTGGATAACACGGAAAAGCACTGGAGCGTGGCTGATATCGATTTGGTGCTATACAAAGGGATCTATCGCAAAATAGATTCCGTGTCTGATCTTTTTTCAATTTTGGAAGATGATCAGGTGCAGCTGTCGTCCATGAAAGCTTCAACCTTTTACACCTCGTTTGAGAGTCGTATTACACATTGGGAGAGCGTCCTCACTCAAGTATCAGAAGTCATAGGGACCCTCTTAGCTGTTCAACGCTCATGGGTTTACCCCTAATCAATATTTATGGTGTGTGAAGACATTCGAAAGCAACTTCCATTGGAATCTAAGATGTTTGATGACATGAACAGCCTTTATTGTTCTGTAACGGAAGGTATCATGAAAAGAAAAAATGCTATCGAGGCAGCACAGTCGTCGCAATTACTCTCGACATTACAGCACATGCAGGCAAGACTGGATGAAATTCAGAAGTCTCTGGATCAGTACTTGGAAGCAAAACGAGCTATATTCCCTCGTTTTTACTTTTTGTCGAACGATGACTTGCTGGAGACTTTAGGGCATCAGAAAGATCCGGAGCAAGTTCCAAAGCACATCAAGAAATATTACAGCTCGAGTATGCGTTAGCCTTTTAGTCTAAAGTTCAGTGAGCTCAAGTCGAATTATAATTATATTCACATTTTAATTCTTAATCGTATTTGATTTAGCAACTCCTAATGCTTCCATCTCGAAATTGCTAATTAGTGCGTCAAGACTTTTACGGGCTTTTTCAACGTATCTGTATGCGTTTATTTGATGACGCGTTTGACGTGTCAATGGCGATATAGCCAATGGTATACTTGGGGATGTACACTGTATACGAATCCAGCTGGACGTACCGTATAGTTATGCAATGTACGACGCGTTCGGCCTGCGCATATTGTAGCCAATACAGCCAATCGTTTACTCGAGGATGCTGCCTCTACGCATTCGATTTGTCAAAAAAAAAGAGATCTTAACGAGGCGTGCTACGTGGGAATTTAACGGTGCTACAGTATGCTGACCTTGGGTTGACAAATAAAGCAGAATCGTTGCCACAGCTCAGAATTCTTTTCTCTAATCATTTAAGCAAAGTACATTGAATACGCCCTGAAAAGTCCTCGAAGTATTATCCTCTACATTTTATAGATTTTGGGAAACTTGAGTTGCTATCGGCGCCTCACATAGGTTGTCAACTTTTGTGTCGCAAAGATATCTCTGACTGAGTACCTGACCTGAAAAGTGATCTCGATTCAAATAAATTATCGACGACCGGTGTACCACACCAACCATCAATAGATGCTGTACTGTAGATGAGTTATTTCTTAAAGGGAATATGAAAAAAATATACCAAGTTAATTAAAAAATAAAAAAAATATACCACAAGATTAAAAAATAAAAAAAAAGTACCAGGGATGTTTACTATACGTACGCTATACACATTGTTGGAAGATGAATATGCGTGGTCTGCATAACATTTGTTCTGTGGCAATTGGCAAAACCGGTTTGGGATGCGTATGATCGCTAAAACCTTCCCACGCATTTCGGTACAGGGTCTACTATTTAGTTAAACTGCGGTAACACGTCACCATTCACGATTTCACGCTGTTCAACATCAGTGATGGATAGTGACGACGAGCAACAGCAAACTAGCAGCTTCTTCGAGGGAAGGTATTACGCTAGTAAAAGCGATATCATCCGAGCAGTAGTTGAATATAATGGCATGTGCAACCGTCCCTTTCGTGTGGTTTCGAGTGATAACCGGCGTTACAAAGCCGTTTGCACACAACCCGGCTGTTTCTTCGTTGTGCAGTTTGCATTTTCACAAACATTCGGCCCTCCGACAAAGTTTTCTTTGCACTCCTGCCAAGTATCTGAATCTTCCAAGGCGTCTCGTAGACACAAAACTGCGAAAAAAATTGCTTCAAACCCTGCAGTCAGAGATATGGCCATGACCTTTGGCAGAAAAGTAACCCCCATTATGATCCAAAAGAAGTTAAAGAACGAAGGGATTCTCGCCACTTATATGAACTGTGTTCACGCTCTCAAAAGGCTGAAGCTCGAGATATTCGGAAGTGATGTTGAACAATACAGCCTCATTCCATCCTACATGGCTGAACTGAAGATTCGAGGTCACGGAGTCAAGCTTGAAATGGTTAATGATGAATTTATGCGCTTGAGTGTCATTTTTCGAGAAGGGCTTCAAGCATACAAGCCATACAGTGAGCGTGGGATATCCTTGGATGGCACATTTATGAAGACGTCAGTCGGTGGGGTTCTCCTTGTGGCGTGCTTTCGAAATGGAAACAACGAGATTCAAATTATCGGAGTTGGGCTCGTATCGGTGGAGAATGAAGATAATTGGACCTGGTTTTTGAAGTTCCTACTCTCCCAACTCCAGCCAACTCCAGCCACCTCCAGCGTTCGTGATATCGGATAGGGATAAGGGGCTTATGAAAGCTATGCAGACAACAGCACCAGGCATCCCACACTTTTTTTGTTTTCGGCATTTGATGGAGAACTTTAACAAGTAGTACAAGTCCAAGATGTTGAAGAATTTGGCTTGGATATTGGCTCGCTCACGGACAACGGGGCAGTACCAGAATGCGATAGCGAATATCACCATATTGGACAGCAGTGCGTCGGCGTGGCTCGAGGACGTTGGCCGTGAAAAATGGTCAACAACTTACTCACCATGTCCAAGATACAACACTTTGACATCAAATAACGTGAAAGCAGTAAACAGCGTGTTGAAGGGAATTCGGAGTCTTCCATTGATTGAATGTTGAATGGGGATCGAGCGTTATGTGGCGTGCAAGTGGGTTGAAAACGTTAGCAAAGTGAAAGCGTGGGGAGTACTAATTCCATACGCATCACACTAGGTGGATGAATTAATGACCACTGCGAAGTGAGGTGAAATTGACGAAAGCTCATCCTCATGCTTCATTGTCGCAATCCGCTCAGATGTGGGAAATATTCCGGTGAAATATGCGGTTCAATTTTGTGATAAAGTTGTACGATGCTCGTGTGGTTATTTCGAAGATGTTGGATCGCCTTGCGTTCATGCACTACTAGCACTGATGCACTCCGGAAAATTGCCCAGCATTGTCACGTACTTCCACGACTCCTGGAAATCATCGATTTTTGCAGCAGCCTATTCTGAGAGATCGGAAGATAAAATATTGCCGCTTGTGCTGAAAGATGTCCTTACATGTGGTGTGTGCAATGCTCCATCTATTACGAAAAAACGTGGGCGCCCGAAGAAGAGGCGGATCCCATCGCAACAAGCTAGTGAGAAGATTGAAAAGCGCCAAACCAGAAGATGTGGAATGTGCAACAATTTTGGTCACAATCGCAGGACCTGTCCGATTAAGGACGTATGATTGTATCCTTCATTATATCTACTACAGTGCATATCGATTGAGGTTTTTCATCTAATACTGGGTTTTCCTTGCTATAAATACAACATAATACTTTGACATGCAAATGTTTAGACAAGTGTGTACGTTTCTTCGTGCTAGGATATAGCTATATTGAAGAAAACTACGTGCAAATTATTCTGTTAAATGCAAACATTCGTATAGCGTACGTATAGTAACATCCCTGGTACTTTTTTTTATTTTTCAATCTTGTGGTATGTTTTTTTTATTTTTTGATTAACTTGGTATATTTTTTTGGGAGCCGCTAAGGCCACAGTCCAAACTACTACGGTGGCCACAGTCTGAAAGTACTGTATGATCTTCTAAGATCACAGATTGGCCATTATTAATTCGTTTTAGGTCACGGCTTAGGGTTGAAACTGAGATAAGGGTTAAAACTTAGATAAGGGTTAAAATAAATTGATAGTCTAATTGAAATGATCATTGCTGCTGAGAGATATACTCAACTTGGTTCCGATTCCTCTGAAAGGACAATAGATAAGAACGCTGCCTTTACCTTTCCACAATCTTGCATCTCTTGAAATCCCGTGGAGATCTTAATCTACGCCCTCACGATCAAATCTGTTGTGAACAACGTGTTCTCCATCTCGTAGCTTGTACGATAAATTAGTAACAATTGCGGCTTCAGTTTTTATAATTTTCGTAACGTTCATGCCACCAGCATGAATATTGGTAATTGCTCAGGCAAAGGTTTCCATTTGATCTTACACTAACGATCATATTAGTGACACTGTGTACAGTAGTTTAGACTGTGGCCGTAGTAGTTTGGACTGTGGCCTTAGCGGCTTCCATTTTTTATAGTCCTTTTCTTAAAACTTAGAGAAATGTGGAAAAATCCGATTTATACAGTAAATTCAGCTTTACGATGTGCTTCTGCGTAGTCGGTCGTGAATTGAAAAGTATCTTTCTTACTCATCCTGATGCGCCCCAAATCTCTGTCGAGAGGCATTTACCTTGATTATGCACGAGCTCCTTACATGCTCCAGCTTTGCAGCTGCCCTCAAAACCTTGTATTTCCCATGTAAGAAACGTATATATTTCATACCAAAGAGCTCTATCATGTTTTTGGAAGTGGTTTTCTCGAATTGTGAGAGCCGTTTATACGATAGGTCAGTTTCTCCGCACGTGCGTGGGGAATTTAGTAGCCTGAAGATATCCAGGTCGATATCCTTGGCCAACACCTTGCGGTTATAGTGTATAAGTACTACTGCCGACATGTATAGAGTTTGCTGATGACATGCAAAGGTTACTTCAGACTTTTCCCACCAAGATTAGACTGGCCAAAGCAGGAAGCTTTTCACGGCTTCAAAAGCTTTACATCGGATCTGGTAATATTATTTTCTACATCTGACAGCCGTCAGCGCTGTGTGCAGAGGCGCTAACAACCTACTTTTGCAAAACAGTGTTCATTATGCGGATCCAGCAGAATGAGTTCTGAAGTACGAGCAGATATGTCTGCACACAACTCATGCAGCGCTACACATTCAAAAGGCGTCTCTTTGAACGAGAATGATGATGTTGTTGTCCCAGCTGGACATCCATAGTTTGAGCGATTCAAAGCAATCGAAGAGAAGGCGTAGCAGTCATAGATGTTGATTGTGGAATGACGTGATTTACGTCGAAGTCTACGATGACGGGTTTCGTGGATTTGGATCTACCATGCACGGCAATGTGACAATGCTTGCCGACAATGAACAAGACTCGGAATTTAATGTTCACCGTGGCACATTCATTCAATTTATCGACGTCTGGGTCATATATGCTAACACACGATTATCAAGATGGCTTGAGCGCCAGCTTCTGGGGTCAAACGCAACGATACTAAGCGAGAATTTGATTTGGCTTCCGGTTGAGGGAAACAAATAAAAAACGCACAGTCAAAGAAAGAAACCGGCAAAAGCGCGACAGTCGATTTCGTTGTGGTAGTAATTTGCTACGACCTATAGGGTTCGAAGTTCCGCGGGACGTTCTTGGCAATCCATACCTGGTCAATTTTATCGGCCATCGTTTCAACTATTGCCGTGTTTTCATAGCGAGTACGCAAGATGTCACTGCCATGAATTACAATCATATTATGTCCGCGTTCGAGCGACAATTTGATTTTTGAGTTTACGTCTCAAGTACTGATAAAGTGGAGGGTACAAGACACTGGACGTGTCATGTAAAACAAGTGGTGTTTTACTTCAGCTGAGTGAAACGATTAACCAGGCCAGTAATGGGAAAGCTAATCGTATGCACCAAGCCATCATCAACATAGTGCGCAGCACGATTTTTGCTATTGGTTTGCCTGTGCGCTTTGGGGTGATGCTGCCCAGTATGCAGTGTACATCCTTCGCAGGAGTCCTACTGAAGGTAACCTAAAGCACGTGTCTCCAATACAGATGCGCACCAAAAAAATCTGTCTTCAGGGACATTGTGGTGCTTGACTTTCCAATCATAGTGTACAAGGATTTAAAAAAACCAAATCCCTGGGCGTTCTGTGAAGGGGGCTAATAATTGGAACGAGCAATGAGGTGAAGGTTGATAGACTTTATATTACAGAAAATCAAATCTTGGTGGTCAAACAGCATGTTCGGAACGTGGAAACGTCAAATGACAATCAGAACGCTCACCTGTCGAGATTTTTAGGCGATTTCTCGATCAAAATGAGCTCGATGACATGCGTGAAGTAAGAAAACGCGACCACAGTACCGTCCAACAGATCAAAAAGGCATTCAGAATTCAAACAGGAAACATAGTCTACCGTCTAGATGGACGCAGGATCGATAACTCCACGTGGTCAAGATGCAACGCCAAGACTGATACTGTCGACGATGAGAACATCTGAGATTTCTTCAATGCCGTTTGTGAATTGGACCCGAAGAATTACGGTTAAGCAATGGTACGCCAACGAAAGCACAGATAGATTACAGCTGCATATGAAGTGAAAAATCTTTGTTGAAAAAAATGGTGTCTGGGAAGTAGTGCTACCACTTACAGTCTCACATGTTTTGCGCAACAAGTGGGTGTTCGGTAGTAAGACGGATTCGAATGGTAACGTCGAGCGATACAAGGCTCGAATTGTCGCATGCGATTGGTGGCGTCTAGCGATGCAAGGCTCGAATCGTCGCATGCGAAAGCGAACAACTTTCAATGCTCATTACACACTCACATTTGCTGCGATGATGGAGCTTAGCACGGTCAAGGTGATACTGATACTGTCATGACGATGGAACGTACCGGCACGTCATGAAGATGTGCCGATTGCATATGTCAATGAAAAGGAACCACATTTGGACGTTTTCGTGAAGGTCTCAAACGGAATAAAGATTGATGAGATGGATCTGAAGAGGCATGTTGTAAAGGAATCAAGTAACTGGCAGTACTGCTGAGGGAATCATTAAAATAGTATATAACAGTCTTCTCGGCTCTGGAGGAAGCTATTGAACTCCATATCGTGCGTGTCGAAATTTACGGAATGCACGAAGGATGTGTGTCCATACTTCATAAAGCACAAGGAAGAGCTCACTTTTGTAGGAATCTACCTAGACGATCTTCTGGTCAGTGGAAAGTCCAAGGATGCAGTGGACAGATTTTTCAAAAAGGATGTCAGCACTGAAATTGAAGGATCTGGGAGTGGTTAACAACTTTATGGGTCTTCAAATTTCCTGGATGAGGAAGTTCGATACGTTTTGCACCAAGAAGTGTCCATCGATTAACTCTACAAAGAGTATTGACTGGATACGGTGAACGGAGTACGAGCTCTAATTTCCAAAGACGGCAACGACTGCAGCTTCGAAAACAGAATACATACCTGTGACGGTCGTGAATGACAATACAAGCTTCAAGGAGTTTTAGTCTCTGGGGGGAAGGTTACTTTGGATCGCGCTCTATACGAGACCGGATATATGTTTTGCGGTCCACAAGGCGACGCGTCAAACTCATAAGCCTACTATGAACGACTACAAGATGGCCAAGCGTATTACAAGGTACTTGAAGACGAACAACATGTGAAAGTTGCCGTTAGGTGGCCTTCGACTATCGTCTGGTGATGTCCAAATTGCAGGATTGTGCGACGCTGATTTCGCGGCTGACAAGTCTGACCGTATGCCTATGTCGAGATGTGTGGAGAAGATAGATGGTGATGTGATTTTGTGGCCTTGACAGAGCAAACCGGCGTGTCACTGAGCACAATGGAAGCCGAATTCATTGAAGCTTCACAGGCTGCTCGTGAATGTTAGGACTAAGAGATATTTTTCAAGAGCTAGGTATGAAGATTACTGAGCTGATGAGATTAAGAGGAGATCAAGCAACTAGAAAGCGAAGAGAGTACGGCAAGTGCCAAGCATCTGAATATTCGTTTCTAATTCATCTGCCGCTGCGCTCACGCCAGGTTTGTACAGTCAACTTCGTGAAGTCTGGTGAAATGATTGAAGCTTTACTGATGAAGGCCCTACTCGCCTCACGGATGGCTGAACTTTATTACATATTCAGCATGATGATCATTCAGGGTACGGGAAAGAAGGAGTGTTATAATATGTAGTCTTCACCAAGTCAAGTAAAGACCAGATTTGTTTGTCGCAGGTCAAGTGCGCCCTCACTATTGCGCCTCTCAGGGGAAATAAGGCACAACCTCTCTTGCGCATGCTTGTTTAAGCAGGTAAAAAGTCAATCAATATAGGTTTATTTCGTTTACTTCTACCTACTTCTGCCCAACTGCGACCCTACTTATGACTATAACATCCATCGTTAAAATCAAATATCACTCTAGGCTCTTCAAAGGCAATGGAAAAATGCGAAAGCTGGAATGAACATCTTCTAAGTCGTTAGTGCAACTCGATCTGTACTAAATAATTTCCTTCTTTCCTTCTGGAAATTACAAATACCTTGTCCAGTGGCTTCAAAACCTTGTTTGAATGGATTTAGCGCCTCCACTGTCATTGAAGATCTCTTGCTGATTATTCTCATCCCTCAGCACGTATTCAGTGTTGTTTCATTCAAGCTGAGCTGCAAGATCAGCTGCCATATTCGCTGCTGTGACGTCTATATACTCAACAATGGCCACAGCGACAGTCCACTTTATGTATCCCGATCAGTGCGATGCTCGGTCAGATACAAGCTGTACATATCGTATCTATCTGTCCCCTTTGCGCAATCGTTGGTCGGTGTGCTCTACTCATACGCACAAACAAGCTAGTAGTTCTGCTCATACATATAACCATCGTAAAGAAACGCGGTAATTTAGAGACACAACTGCATTTTCCCATATCAACTTCATCATCTTTCTAGATGTATAATTCTTCTAGAAATAGAAGACTTCGTATCAAATCGAAGTTGCTGACACATTTTGGGTGAAATCACAAACATATAATCAAAGTTACAGCAGTTGGGTACTGCCAAAAAGAAACCGGATGCGGCTTTACCGACTCATCGTGCTGATTACCATACAAACGGATTTGAATGGCACGGACATTTAGAGTGCGTACACAGATTTTCTCGATGTTGCAGCACGCGAAATATACGATGGTAAGGGGGGGTACCATCACTCCCTGATTGTTGAAGCGACACCGCTGCACAGTCACCTGAACCGCTATGTAAGGGGCTTCTCATCATAGTGGTGGATCCAGAAGACTATGTATAGAATGGATACTAGGATAAGTTGAGCTAACTCTAATAAATGGAACTTTACAATTTGTCACCAAAGATATCCGGGACTCAACAGTGATAGCCGGTAATTGTTCATGGAGAATACATAGCAATCACTCCTTTCCATTCATCAGCATACTTATAGGTTCTGTTCAATGGAAGCCTTGTACCGTGTCTTATCTGACGTTAAAACTGTTTACTAAGATGTCAGCTACCATTGGAGCTAATGGCTAGGGAAATGATCCTTATTTATGTGTCGTGTCGCGTGACATTCAGTAAAGGCAATACTGTCGTTGCGTGGCCCTTTGCATAAGTTAACATTGAAAAGCTGCAACGGCATACCGATTATTAAGTTTGCGCTTTGACGCCTGTAATGGGTCTTCATCATTACTTCCCATTGGACTTGAAGCACTCCAGATATAAAAATGTCGTTACTTAGTAGATTTGTATCATCGTTTCTTTCTTTGTCACACCGAATAGAGAATTTTTTTCTCCATGGAAGAAGTATGTCTGGTTGCGGTTCCCTTTCTTTTTTTTCTACTTGTGCCATTCTTCTTCCATCATCCTCAAAGAGCGATGCAATCAAAGAAAAAGCTCTGAAGATGATGGGAAGACAACCAATTGTCATGTCTGGTAAGGTTTCTAGAGCATTTGCTATGAGTTGATCGTGTAATTGATAGCTATGCCTCCCTAAAAGCGGCGAACAGTTGTTTGTGCATTGGCTCTTCCACGGCTTCTTTGTGTGCATATTAGGATAGGATTATGGTTCTAAAGTGTCGATTTCTATCATATCGTTTGCATGAACATCCCGTGTCTCTTTGATATTCATCGAGGCAATTTTTTAATGCAGAAAAGGGAAAAATTGCGGTATATTCTCCTTGAGAAAGCTCAGGACAATAATTTTTATTCTCCGAGACGATTCTCATCGACAGGAGGTGTATTTTAGCATTCATTGACGCTTCACTCCCAAATGATCATCACAATCTCATTCAGACGAGAAAAGTGGATGACCGGGCTTCTATTTCGTTATAGACCGTGTTCTAAGCAATCACCTCAGAAGATGCATTCTGATTGGCCCATTTTATTCTAAATAATTCATACACTGTTCCAATGCAACGGACATACTACTTAGATAATGAGAATTCTTGATTATAATCTACTTACTGCCTGAGTATTGGTATATCTGATGTTCTCCAACGCTTCAGACGATCACATTTCATTATGACAACTTCGATATATTCGCAGCTGATTGGTTGATGCATTGAAGCAAGGTGCTTCTTATCAACCAATCATTTTTGGAATCGTGCCAGCCACCAGAAAACATTATGACGAGGTGGACGTTGTGCACTCTTCTTATAGCATTTGTATCGTTTGCTGAAACAATTCAAGACAAGCATGCTTCCACCCTATCAGGAATCATCAGTGTGCTCACTGGGACGGAGAATCAGTCTTCGGCATGTCATGAATGTCTTTTAAGCGCTGTGGGGATCGAACAGATGCGTTTGATGGAGTCAAATGCGAAGCACAGGATGTACTGGGTTGAGGGCCATTCGGCCATTTTACACATGTTTCTTTCGCACTGTGAATCAAGATATGTATGCAGAGTTTTCAAAGAAGTTTCCGAAAAGTATACGCTAGATGAGCTTGATATGCAGTGGGTCCGAAAAGTGAGCACACCCCCGATGAAAACTTACGTTTTCTTTTCGTTTTTGTTTATTTTTCACTTTTTTGGCGCGTAAATAGGATGAGAAGGTTTGCCTCTCCATGCTCCAAAACTCACAGTCTTCGCTTATTGGATATGTTTCTGATGTTCCGCCAATCAGCGTCAGAAAAAAAATCTGCTGAAAAAAAGTCTACGACCCCGCTATGTTTACTTGAAATTTGTATTGCCTGTTTAAGTGCCTATACATATTTCCATTCTTTTATTAAGTTAAAAGTGCATTTGCAGCTTCACAGACCATTTTAACAACACAAAAGCAGATTCACTCTTCATTTCGCCTCACTTAACTCACATCAACATGCAACAAGACCCCCGCCGCACAGTATACTCTCAAGACCTGCGCTTGCGCTGCGTTGCGAAGTCCCACAGAGGCCTTGGGCAAAGAGAATCGCCAGGGAACTCGAAATACCGGTCTCCTCCATCAAAACCATTCGTTGTGCCTATCGAAGACGTGGCCATACGTTCAGTGCGCCACGCTCAGGTCGTCCCCGCATCACCGATGAGCGAACCGACCGGCGCATCGTGCGCGCAGTGGGGAAGAACCAATTTGCAAGTGCTGTCGCCATCGCCGCCGAGGTCTCCGATGAGATTGGCCGCCCCGTGATGGCCACCACAGTGCGCAACAGGCTCAAAGCCACCGGTCTCAATGGACGAAGCTCTCGCAAGAAACCCTACCTTTCAAAGGTACACAAGAGCAAGAGGCTGGCGTACGCCAAACGAATGTTGGCTGCTCTTCCTCGTGAGGAAGACTGAGCCAATGTCCTCTTTATGGACGAGGCGTCCTTCCAGCGCCGGACGAGCGAAGACTTTGCTGAGAAGTGCACGACAGCAACGCACAAGAACGTGCGCACGTC
>CACSLJ010000404.1:0-20680 GCA_902706625.1 Albugo laibachii | reverse complement strand
ATATCGACAGTGGCAAGAAGAAAATCAATGGGAACACTTTATTGCAATGAAAACTCTCCCTGCACCCAGCGCTCCAGTCATATCGCAAGTGAAGCGTACCAGCGTCACAATTGGTTGGCACGACGTCCATCGGCCTGATCGATACAATACACGCGCCTTTGGGTACTTTATCCGCTGGAAAGGGAACCAAGATCACACTCTTCATCGAAGAAGCATCATTACCCGAGCATTGGATCGAAACGTTGCAGTAAAACTCCAGAAGCAAAACTACAAAACCGAGTCAGACATACACATTTCGCTTTGGAATTTACGTTGACGACACAAGCCTTTTCAAGCTCGTAGACTTTCTGTCTAGAGCCAAATCGTATTTATCAAGAGAGGATTGTTCTGTCTCAGCTATTTATTTGATGCAAGGAAACATCAGCCGATGTATCTCGGCGGGTCTATGTCGACGCAATAGCACACTGAGAATTCAAACAAAATCTCTTCCCGATATTGCTCATATAATTGTAATTCTAAATCCTTAGGAGTCCTATAATGTAATCCAGAAAACTAGTTTCTGTTTTACGATAACCTCCATAACGATATCTACTAAATATTTGTTTACCTCCCAGGATCTTTATCAAAACGGAAACAGCAATCATTCCTTCGTTGAACCTGCCGAGGAAATGACAGAGGAAGCGATGTCGGGCAAACTCTTTGAATTTCAAGATCATTCCGCGCTCCGATCAGATGAAACAAACAAGAAATTGGATGAAGAAGCGATACAGAATGCGCCACACTCTGAAATGCCATCTACCTTGGCCAAAAAGACGTTAGGACGAGAGGATTTTGATCAACGAAGACGATCAACCGTAATTCCATTTGATATTTCATGTAAGCGATCCGTTCTTTCTCTGCTAATTTCACAGGATAAGTGCTTACGGTCCATTTGAACGTTGTTAGCATTCAATTCTTCCCGAAAAGCATTCTCAAGAGCGAATACTTCAGGCGTCAATCGATTTCTGAGTGAGAATGATGCAATTGATTTTCTCTCTACAGCTGAAAGAAACAAAAATGGCTTGAAAAATACACAATTAAAGCTTACCGATAGCGCAACAGAGCATGTGGTGACGGACAAAGAGCCGCCTTGGAAGCATCTGATTCTCAAAATGACTGCTGCTACAGATGAGGATCTTATAACGAGCTTCCGATTCACGAAAGAAGGAGGTGGAGTTGGACGAGATGATGAAAATACTGCGAGCATTCCAGCTGACAAATCACTCGCGGATCGAGATCACGCTCTTATTTTATATCGGGGAGGTCGATTTTTCTTACGAAATGGAAACAATCAAAGTGGCACTTATGTACGATTGACAGCTTGTACGACGGAGGAAGAAAGAATGCAATGGCCACTTCTTAGAGATTGCTCTTTTCGATGCGGTAAATCTGATTTCGTGGTGTTGAGTGAGAATGAGGAGGCACAGACAATTGAACTCGAAGCGATCAGTGGGAAACTCGCTGGAGTCAAATTCATTATTGATTGTCATGGAGGCGGTATTGGAAGGTCGACCGAGAATGTCATCCATACTGGTGACGGTGAGTTATCGAGAAAGCACGCGACGATCATGTTTGACGATCGGACAGCCAGATTCTACTTGTATGACTTGGAGTCGACCAATGGAACTTATATGCGACTTTGTGGTCCATATGACTTACCGTTTCGACTCGAAAGTGGAGATGATTTGCTCATCTCACAGACATGTTTGAGCGTGACTCATTTTGATTATGGTGTTCATGCGAATATGGGAGCCCGAAAATACATGGAAGACACGCACACCGTTATTCAAGATCTCCATATTGAATGTCTAACAGAGTTGGGGTGGCATCCGCAGTCATTCTTTGGTGTGTTTGACGGTCACGGTGGAGCTGAAGCGTCGAGTTTCATGAAGGAACAACTCCATGTAACTATCGTTGACGAATTTTATCGGCACAGGAATGTGTACGAGACGAAAGCACCGGATGCTACTTCGACCGTCATATCCAACTTGGTACAAAAGCAAATTGTTGCAGCTTTTGAAAGAACAGACAAGGATTTCTTAAAGGTTTGCATCGTGCTACTTCTATCCTTATTAGCTCAATAGTAATGATTTCGTAGAAATCCGATCGACCTCAAGCTGGCAGTACAGGAACAACAGTGTTTATTGCCGGAAAGCGGTTATTTGTGGCAAATGTTGGGGACTCGAGAACAATTTTGAGTCGTTCTGGTCGAGCTGTTGCACTGTCGAAGGACCACAAACCAAATCGACCCGATGAAGCTCAACGAATACGCGATATTGGCGGATTTGTAATTCATGGGCGAATTATGGGCGAGCTAGCTGTATCACGAGCATTCGGGGACGCACCATTCAAGATTCTAGACACTCCTACAGAGCCTCTGATCACATCCGTAGACTCCAACATTGGATCAACGCTACAAAAAGCGGATGTTGACTCTCAACTTACAATCAATCCAAGCGATATACTCAAAGGACCACTCGTCATATGCACTCCCGAGATCACTGAGACACAACTTACAGGCAAGTCTTTCAGTCATTCTTGAATTGAAAGTCCCTTACACATCTCCGTAGAGGAAGAAGAATTTCTAGTGCTGGCGAGTGACGGCTTATTCGACGTATTGTCCGATCAGGAAGTGGTCGACTTTGTGCGTACAAAATTACTACAAACTCAAGATGTCCAGCGAACGACAGAGGTTTGGAAAGTGTTATGATCGCCTTTAAATCTCTCACAATGTATGGTATACACTCAGGCTTTGGTACAACACGCAATCGTGCATCAGCGGTCCACAGACAACGTGACAGCGATCATCGTGCTTTTGAAAGACATAAAGTTGTTGAAGAGGCTTTTGTGTTAATAAATATAATCAGGATATCAACGTGTACAGTGCGTTCCGAGGATCCTTGGTCTAGTTTTCGAGATGAACAAGCGGAATCCACGGATCTTGGCACTTTTTGACGTCGATGGAACACTGACACCCGCGAGGAAGGTATTTGGCTGATTAAAAGTTGTTTGGAATGTAACAATTGTGTGAAGACAGCAACAGCAAAAATGCGGGAACGATTGAGTCGTCTGCGAAGTCAAATCACAATCGGAGTAGTCGGCGGATCGGATCTTTGCAAGCAAAAGGAACAGCTCGGAGAAGACGGTACGAAGAATGTTTGCAGATACAACAGTTCCATTGTGATGAACGGAGACGTAGTCGTATGTGAATTTGATTACAGCTTTTCCGAAAATGGATTAGTGGCTTACCACGCCGGAGAACTCATTGGGAAAACAGTAAATGCAAAGATCCAATGTGAATGCCCTTTGATGACTCAATTGTGAATGAATTTTAGAGTCTTCGCGATAAGTATTCCGACGCACAACTGAACCGCTTCCTCGATTATGTGCTCAAGTACATTGCGTCTCTACAAATTCCCGTAAAGCGGTACCGTCACGATCATATGCTTCTTACCGATTGAAGTAACTCACACATTTTATGGTCAGAGGCACTTTTGTTGAGTTTCGAATTGGAATGATCAATATCTCACCGATTGGACGCAATTGTTCCCAGGAAGAGAGAGATGCTTTCGAGCAATACGACAACATTAACCAAGTTCGAAAGCAATTTGTGGAAGTCTTGAGGAGGGAATTCCCCGATTACAACTTTGCTTATTCGATTGGAGGACAAGTAGTTCATCTATTTCCCATCGACGCGTATTGCTGACATTTCTACTCGTAGATTTCGTTCGATGTGTTTCCAAAAGGCTGGGATAAAACGTTTTGCTTGCAGTATGTCGACCCAAAAGCGTACGATGAGATCCATTTCTTTGGCGATAAAACACAAGAGGTGCGTCATCACAATGCTATCGACGCAATGTCTCACACTCGTATCGTCAGGGAGGAAATGACTATGAGATTTTTCATCATGAACGAACAATTGGTCATTCCGTGGGATCTCCGGAAGACACTTTGCGCATCTTGCACGAATTATTCCCATGAAACGTGCATTAGGCATCCAAAAGGACATTTTTCCTTCCCAAAAGCTCAGTCATTGGATCTTCTTCTCGTGATTTCAGCAGTTTGTATGCTTCCATGTCTTCCGCAGTGACATCAGAGGATTCCATGGAGTTATAATTCCGCTTTCGAACTAAAGTGCTTTGCTCCTTTCGTGCACGCTTGAGCGCTTTTTGAAGCTTCTTCTGATCCAATTCAGGTGCAATGGTCTCACCATACAAATCGGATCGTTTCGTGATCGTCTCACCACCTTTCAGCGCATTACTATCACCGTTATCATCCTCAGCATCATCGTTCTCACGAAGCTCAAACAATTGACGAGATGATTCCAACGCTTGCTTTCCGTCTTGACCCGTGCAGTACGAATTCCGGACTTTGGAGTGACAACAGCCGTATCCCCACTGCATCTCGACGCGATCAAACCAAGATCCCCATACACTCGTGTGATTGTTCTCGTACACATCTTCCACGTATTTCGACTTGATTGGGGCTCGTTCCTTCCCATTCACGACGCGGCCATCCCGGGAATACTCGACATAGTGCTCACTCTGTGCGAGCAGCAGCTCTATTGGAGGAGCTTTCAGATGGATTTCGCCTCCGTACCTCTCCATGATCTTCTTCCTTCGCTCTTGCTCCAACGTCTTCTTCTTTTGCTCAAATTGCTTCTTCAGAAATTCGGTTTGCGAAGGATTTGCAATTGGATGGATATCGGTTCCTCGAGCGTGCGCTTCCCACGCAAACACTTGAGTGGACGCTAGCTTTTGGGCATCTCCCGTGCATCGAATCATATTATCGCCGATGAATGCAGACTCATCAACACCAAGTTCTGGATTCGGATTATCTCGCATGGAGCGCGTCTTGGGGTCGTAATATGCGGAATCCGGATTCAAATTACGAAGATATTTGGCTGTATCTTCACGAATTCGGAGGTTCCGAACTGTCGTCATCATTTGGGCACCACCCACACCGCCTTGACGAGCCACTCTTTCCGCGAAAAGCGGTCCTTCTTCCCGATCCAAAAACTCTTCTTCTTCCGACTCCACCCCAGAATCGTAATCAGAATCAGAATCAGAATTCGCTTGATCTGATTCTGACTGGGCTTGGGTTTTTACGGCTTGTTTTCGTTCTGCTGCGCGCTTTTCCTTCTTTTCTGCGGTTTCCTTCATTTTGTTTCTCAAATTCTCCATCCGCAGTTTCTTGCGAGCCGCATCCACTTTCCCATACCGCTCCACCGTTTTCGCGTGCTCTCGAGGATCGTATCCGAGCCATTGATCTCGTTTCGCATCGAACGCCAATTTGCCAAACTTTTGAGAGCGGATATCCAGCAGCACGCGATCATCTTTGATATCGGAATTGGTTTTCCACGCGCCAACTTTTCTGGGTCTCTCTACACACTCCTGAGTCTTGTGACTTGGGGCGCCGCAGTTCTTACACGATCCTTTTTTCCACTTTTTACGGACAGGGGCTTCCTGCGGACGTTCTTTAGAGTCAGTTTGGCCATAGAGGTAAATTTGATCGGCTTCTAGGGCGGATAATAAGTGCGATTGGTTTTGTATCGTTTGATGCTGCAGAGAAGGTCCGGAATCTCCCAAATACCACGGACGTTTGCTAATATAGTCGGGATTATGAGGGTTGATGAGATTCCCTTCTGCGTCTTGCTCGGGAGGGACAGTTCCGTTCCTTCTCGCTTCATCAAGTTCCTTTTTCTTGCGGAATTCAATGCTTGTGAGTCGCTCGGCGCCGGCGGATGCCATTTTCTTCCAATGTCGATAGAAGATGTACCGTTCTTGATGTAATAATAGACTCAATGATTCCTCGCAGCAAAAGCTCTCGGATGCAATTTCGCTCGCAGAAAACAGAGTTGCAGAGGCTACAATACGCATTTCTATACACTAGTAGAAAGCTCTTCTACTAGCGCATCGCTATCGCTTTCATTTTGACGGTCATTTACGCAAATGACGACGTTATGTGCTGTCTTAAAGCGTTTGAAAGCGGTCCCAAAAAACGCAACTATTTCAAGTCGACGTGCGCCTATCACCCAACAAAAGCGGAATCAGAGATGCTGAGAGTGTTCTCCCTCGTTGGAGCATCTTAAAACCCGCTCCTATGGTCTCTATCTACGAATCCCTCTTCATGAGATACTTTCAGAGGGAATTCAGTCCTCAAGTCCCGTCAACTCATTTCATTTTGATTTTCAGTATGAATACAAACCACAAAAGCTTTGCTCACTCAACACAATCACTCGATATCGTCTCTCCCTATCTCCTCAATCCATCCATAACCTCCACATCATGCTCTAAAAACACTCAAAACGCCATTCACTCGCTGAGACAACCGTCCACCCAACGTTTGAGGACTTTGATACGCCTTCACCTCTGCCTTCTTCACCTCTGGCTTTGTCTCTGGCTTTGTCTCTGGCTTTGTCTCTGACTTTACGTCTGGCTTTACGTCTGGAGTCGCTTTGATGTCTTCCGCTTGCGCTTCTTCCCGTTGTGCGGACGAAGGACAAGGAATGAATTTCGACACGATATCACGCCAGAACGGAATTCCAATGATTTTCCTTCCACTTTGAATCTGCCGGAGAAGAGTAAAGCATGAAGAATGCCCAGTAGCGTTAAAATGCGCACGAAATTCATCCGAGTAATCCCGCACACCACCAAGACATTCGTCTTTATGCACGCACATAATCATTTCCATCTGTTGTCGAGCAGCTACGCTTGTGTACCCAACAATACGGGCGGTCTCAAATAGCGCGATATTCACATTGAGAACGTGATCATCCTCTGCTGTACCAGGTCTTAACGCATCCTGACATTGACCATGACGTCTACCTCCAGTACTGAATCGTCTAGAGCCAGCCAAAGTCTCTTCTCCAAGTAGAACCGGGGTCGGCATCGCCACCGAGTCTTTGCATTTATCATACATACTGGCCAGCGTTCCAGGCAGCTCATACACATAACTATTCGGTCCAAGATCCATCGAGTCCACAACCTCTGCGTACGAATTGGGCAAATCCTTGAAAAACGCGTAAAGCATATTGTTTGGACTCCGCACGGAATCCCAATTCCCAGCGTTGTCTCGCGTACGCATGATAATCGGGTCTCTAGCGGTGAATGTGCCTCCATTCCTTCGCAAGGAATTCGACCACAACGAAGGATGTGTCTGTTTCTGCTCCAACGTGAGCCAATCGTCCCCTACAAAACACTTGAGATGGATCGCCTGTAACATATCGACAAATGCGTGATGAACGAAAAAGATCGGGTCGATCGTAGACTGTAGCCACGCCATAATACCTCCCATGTAGCTGTGGATGGTGTTGTGAACACCACGCTCGACCGCAATTGTGAATGGTAATTGATCCGCGGACGTAAACACTTGCTTGTAAACCGATGTAAAGTAGGCTTCGGCCGGGTAAAAGGATGTGCGTGTCTGACCGCGAATGACGCAGCGGGAACAAAAGGTCTGATTCCCGCAAAAGGCTTGGAGGACGCCTTGAGACACACAACGCTCATTACGTGCCGGTGTTATTGTGACATTATACACTTTCATCGTGTTGTAAGGCGCATTCGTATAGCCCGTGGAAGACCCGCCAAAATCCGTCAGAATTGGAGCACATTCCTCCATGTAGGTACACTGACCGGCCGAGCGTCTGGCGGTGGCTGCGAGATGATCCCAGAATGGAAGTGTGACACACCTGTACGCATCTCCAAGACTCCGAAGCATATTTTCATACCCCAAAAGGAAGACACGATGCCAATAGATAAACACACCTGAACGATGCGCTTCCAACTCTGAAAAGTGTTCCACGTGAATCTCGCTAAACTTTTGATGGTACCCTCTTTGCATTGCGAGTCGGATGGCCGAGAGGTACACATTCTTCTCAGAAGTGCTATAGAGGTCCCAGGACCTTCGAAGACGAGGCTCAGCACATTGTGCGTCGACCTGCATACACAGTCGTGGGATTACGAGCGCAAGGAACGCGATACCCATCCACACGAACGCCATCTGCTTTATGATCGATCTCAAGAGACGTCCCAATCGGAAGAGTCTTCGTCTGCTCCCAAAAAGTCGCGTTGAATCAGATTTTATCACGCAAAAGCTTTCGATTCTTTCGCATTTCCAGCCTCTAAATTGGACACATTCTCCATTTCTACAGATTCTTTGGTGCTCTGTACATTGATAGTCGCTGGAATCATCCATAATAACATCACAGGTATCAATTTGGCAAAGCTTCGAACAAGCAGCGCCTTTGGAAGCCCCACGAAATTCTGACTCGATACACTCAGATACTGACACAGCCACGATCCGCCATAGGACGCCACTGACCAAGAGAAATTGTATATGGACATAAGGAGAGCAAACATGGTTCCCTCGATCCCTGGAGGACATATTTTCGCGCATAAAATTAGAGACGGCATGTGTTTGAGTCGAGCGACCACATCCGATACAATTTCGTCCCCAAAAATGAAAAATTGATCATTCACACCAAAATACGTATTCCATCGCGCTACCAAAACGAATTCCGAGAAGGAGACGGCAGCAGAGACAATTTGAACCCCAAAGAATATTTTTCGGAATGCGATATTTCTGAAATGGATGCTATAGAGTGCAGTGGTTCCCAGCAATGTGAGACTTCCTATCGTGGACACAAAGCCTAAAAACGACTTTGTAAAGCGTAATTCCTTTGTTTTGAAGCTAAACATGGCTTCTCCGACGCTGGGTGCAAGCGCATTGGACAGAAAGAGCCAGAGAACAGGACGCCAACAAGCAGGTGTGACAAAGACGCCAGCTAATTGAGAGAATTGCGTTCGTACAGTGGCAAAGAAACCGCAAGGGAGAGGCAATAGAGGCTCCTCATGGATCCTGCAGGAGATAGAGATTGTACAGATTGGCCCAAGCGCCGAAAGAAAGAAAACGCCCCGAGGCCCCAAGGCCGTTAACGCTTGTCCCGAAATTATAGAGCCAAATAGAGAGCCAAAGGACATGGAGAGCCACGAGAGGGTTTGGAGGTTGACGGCCATGTCCTCACGGTCATTTCTAGATGCTTCTACAACGCGTCCGTCAATGACAACGTCACAAAAAGCGACGCCAAAACTTGCGAGGACCAGGGCCATTAAGGCTGTTTCATAACTGGGAGGGTGTTAGGTAACATGTTAGATAGCAGGTTAGAGTAGTATACCTGGTGAGGAGGTTGGGGATGGCGAGGAGAAGATAAGCAAGTGCGGTTATCGCACTTCCCGCTAGTAAGTACGATTTGCGACGTGTTCCGCAAATTGGAACACTATCGGATAAGATGCCATATAACGGTTTGATGATCCAAGGAATCGATGCGGTGCCACGTAACGCTTCCGATTGTGAGGGAAGGAGTACGAGTGTGTCGTTTAAAAAGTAACTCGTACCTAGGGAACATAGTGTGCTACGTATACCTTGTGTAAAGTACACAGAGAATACTTGCCATAAGAAACGGCTTCCGTATTGCTGCTTGAGTGAGGAAATCCAGCCAATTATGTGATAATATTGTGATTGAAGAGGGCGCAACGACAAAGTGCGTTTCTTTACCTTTGTATCCGATACTTTATCGGGTTTGCGTTTTGCGGAAACGACGATTGGAATTTGCTTACCACGTTCACGCACTCGCACGGGGGCGAACTCTTCCGTATTTTTCGCGTGGCGCTGGCTGTTGACGTCACTCATTCAAAATCGTACTTTGGTAATTTTTCCATCAATCCAGAAACCGCTTAGGGTTACCAGGAGGTTGAGAAATGTCGCCACGACAATTGGTTGAAAGTCCCGTTACTTGCGACAGAAAGATTTCCCCTTTCCTGGTTTCTGTTATGTTTTATTGGTGAACAAAATAACTCGCGAGGAGCCCCTCTTGTATTTTTTACTTTCTTTTTCGCTGGAAAAAGACCTCAAACTGTCCGATCTTACAGTAACTCTGTCTAAAAATTACGAGGTTGAAGCACTGTTTCTTGCACGTACCGAGTCAATCTCCCTTACTATATCGCGAGAGCACGCAACGTGTACTCACGCAAGTAAAACTTACCAATAGTCGCGTTCACAGCATACAACAATCAAGTCAAGCTACAATAGTTCTGTTTCCATCAAATTTGTCTGTCGGGTTCATCTTCCCACTGGTTGTACCAGACGTCTTTCTGGTGTGGCGGAGTGCACTCCACTCATAAGAAACTCATTGAATAATGAATCGTGATTTTATGGTGGTTTCACAGATGCGACAGAAAGAATTAACGTCCATGCAACGAACTTATCGACCTGCTTCCATCGGAACTTACCGTGTGCGTGAGGGGCCACTCCGAGTGGATATGTTTGGTTACAAACCGCTTTGGAGTCCTTCTCCTTCGGTTCAGGGAGTTTCGTGTACTTCGCCTGACTGTGTGCTTCACTTCCCAATGAACGGAATGCCAGCGTCACCGTCCAGGCTTCCAGTGCCACGTTACGATCAGTTTGGATTCACTTGGTTCTGGATTCTAGAATTAACTGCTCATTTCAGCTTACAGCGACAAAGTGCGCATTTGGCGCGACAATATGCGTTTATTATTTTACGGAAACGATTATTACTTGTGGAAGACTTTTGTTACTTTGTACGCAGTAATGAGGAGACAGTTGTGTTACGACAACGGTTACAAAGAGTGGCTACTACGTGCGTTTTTATGGCAGCCAAGATTGAGGAAGTGTTTCCTCCGAAAGCTACCGAATTTGCAGATTTCATTAGCGCTAAATGCGGTTTTGAATGCACCAGTGACGATCTGATTCGAAACGAAATGGATTTTGTTGAGGTGCGTACTTAACTCTGATCGATGTATACGATGTGCACTTATGCTTCAATGTAGGATTTGGACTGGAATTTTCATCCAGTCACAGCGTACTCTTGGCTCATGTTCTTAGTGGCTGGAGAAAATCAAGGTTCCACGTTCTCATTCCACCAGTACGTGTCTTAAGTGCGTTTTCAAACAATCGTATCTCATAACAAATGAAACAGAATTGGAGCGCATGGAAAGATTCTAGATATTTTCCTCAGCGCCGTCCAGTTAATGGATATTGGGTTCTTGGACGCGCAAGCCTGGTCATACCTTCCAAGCACACTGGCGGGTGCAGCACTAGTGCTTGTGGATGCGGATCTCGATTACCTTTTTGTCGCTCAGTTCCTTCAGTTAGACGCATCCGTACTTTACGATTGTGTTGTTTGGCTTCGCTCATTGGTCGCTGGATTAAAAGAGTGGGAATCAGATGGAACGCGTGATAACGATCGGTGGTCCAAGGTACCAGTTACGGACACGTACTTTATTCAACGTCGCGTGGTAGTTCCACCGGCTTTACAATTTGGGTTGTTGCAGTCCGACGGGCCGAAAGTGCACCGTCAAGTAGCGTCTTATTTCAAAAATGCGCATGGAATGCAGGTTCCAATGGAAAGCAGTGCGTCGCCTTCTTCGAGTGATTATTGTTTATGTTGTTGTAAGAATGGCGTCCACACGTGTGGGTTGATCGGTCAGCGGGTACATCCGTATCAACACGGCTGGCAGTATGTGGGTACTGACCCGAATGTGTATGAACCACCAACCATCGGTCCGTTTTTATTTCCATGATGAGTGCGTTTTGTGGCGACGTTTTAGTCACTCAGCAATGGTTCACACTCTTGGTCAAACTTCAAAATCACAAAATTACAAAAATATGAAAACGAAAAACAAGATTTATATGGCGGCTCGCGGTACACATTTGCTCAATGGCGTTTGTTTTTTTCCTTTTTTTTCAAACGTCTTTGCGACTACCTGCTTTATTTATTATTTAATGTATACTGTCTATTGTTCGTGTCTTTCCCCAATCTGATGCGTCGAAGTGTTATATTCACAAACCGCACTTATCGAACAAAACCGTCGAAGCTTTTTGTTTCTTAACATATCGACTCCACATGACCAGTAGCGTTCATCGTAAATCACTTCGAAATTGGTTCGCATCCCATGAAGATCGATCAGCAGCTGACACCCCACCGATACCGACTCTTCGTTGTCCTACTCCGTCCAGTACACCTTCAAGCGTCCATCCTCATTGCAGAGATGAACAAAGTCCACGCACAGCCGAATCAACACACGACGTTATAACACAACCTGATGTGTTATCGGATACAACGCGAAGCTTAAATTCGGTTTCCTTGCTTTCAACTTTGCCACTTAAAACAGAGCATTGTTTAGACAAGAGCTCGAGTGCGGCTTATGTAAAAACTAGCGATCATCGAGTACGCGATAAAGTATCGATGAACGATTACAGCAAACCAAACAGTCAAAGTTTCCGTTGGTCTATTTGCTCTGAGGAAGAAGAACTAGAGGAAGAATCCGAACCTTGTTCGTGGAACGTGGATGCGTCACAAAGTACGCATGATGGATGCGTACCATCCGTCCCACAATCTGCGAGTTACTTCCAACCACGCACTTTAGCGGGTTACATTAAATATTTGGAGTACGTTTGTGGTTACTATAATCCCATGCATCGTTCTCACTGTATACTGTATACTTATGCATCATTTTGTATTTACCGTCTGTCAATACTCCGATTACTAGACCTGTCCACTTGGAAGGTTGCCTCGAGAAACAAAGCGTAAAAAACCGTTCCGCATGGAAACAACGGTGGTTCGTCATGCAAGTAAGTCACAATCCTACCAATATCGCACTTAAGTCACCACTTATCAATTTTCACAGACAAGTCAATTAATTTATTATAAATCCGCCCGAGACGTTCCATCAAGCGACTCTATCACTCACCCTCGTCCTCCAGGATGTCGAGGTGTCATTGAGCTCGATCAAGTCGATTCGGTCACCACAGCGGTACAATTTTATCCAATTTTACTCAAAATTTTCCCAATTAATTTTTCATCACAGAAAGAGTTCGGTGTCGGCGCATTCCAAATTCGATGTCACCACAGAAAATATGTCTTACGCGCAGAATCCAAAGATCGAGTATGTGTCCAATTAATTGCAATATATTGCACTCACACTTTTTCACCAGATGCAAGATTGGCTCTTCAATTTTCAACGATCCATCGCCAATATCATCTCCATGCTTCTCCAGACCGTTCACTCACACGCCAATCGACCACATAGAGACACTGATTTCCATCTTACTCGAAAGCGGCGCGTACGTAAACAATTTTCTCTTCATTTTTCACTCTCACAATCTCTCCAGACCGCTCGATCCAGTCGAAGTATCTCACTCGACCTCCACGATATCGATGCCTTTGGTCCATGCGATCTCCATCTCGCTCCAGACGACTCGGAATCATCTTCAAGCGCTATGAGTCCTCGGAAATCATCCGCTTTTCGTCCGAAAAGTCCACTTGGGATGTTTGATTTCGATCTCTCCGAAGAGAACGAGTCTTCCACTCCATCCAATGTGATGCCTCCTCGAAATTACCATCGATCGCGAAGATTTAGCACGTCTTTCAGCACAGACACTCGCATGCTTTCCAACTCATTTCGACCTTCTGACACCGCTACGGAAACGCATCAAATGGAACAACACGATCATGACACACAAAGACCACTTCCAGTCACACGCGCATATGTCCCTCGATACATTCGCGATCGAGAGAACGCTACCGCTGTGACCCCACCAACGTCTCCATTGACATCGGGTCGATGGACATCACGACATCACAATGAGCGAGAAGAAACTCGCACACTCGATTCCATGGTGGATATGACGACTACCGACGCGTTTAGTTATACCGATGGAAATGAAGCGTATGGCGTCACATCACTATTGGGTGTCCGAAACAACATGGAAGATCTATGCTGCTGTATTCCCGATCTCAATGCGCATTTCGCCTTGGAATACTGCCAGAAACAAGCGATTTACGCGCTCTTTGATGGACATGCAGGCGTTCAGGTACAAAGACACGCGCTGTAACCAGAGATTCTGACGACTTTGTAGGCCGCACAATTCGCCAACGATCGACTTGCCGCATACATTTGCGCTCATCACGATTTCTATAGCAATACACGACGCGCCTTTGACGAGTGTTTTCGTCGGGTGGATAAAGAATTCCTCGCACAAGCCGCCATTGAGGTACGAAGAGTCCCGTATGCGATATAAATCTAATGCGTCTGCAGAAATGGTCCGCGGGAACGACAGTTGCGTTGGTATTTATCCGCGGAAACAAGCTGCTTACCGCTAATATTGGCGACAGTCGCGCGGTCGTTTGTCTCGGGGAAGACGCATTGGATGTGATTGAAGAACAAACGCCCGGAAGAAAGGATGAGCGCGATCGTATTGAACAGCAAGGCGGATGGGTCAAAGAAGAGCGTGAATTACACATTTCCAAGCTTCATTCCATGGATCTCAGTGATCCACGCATTAAAGAGAAGGCAGAGCGTATCGTTCGATGGGTTCACATCTATCGCGTCAACGGCGAGCTCGCAGTATCTCGTGCGATCGGCGACTTGGAGTATAAAGGTCGAGCGCTTTCGGAGTATGCATTTTGGGCGTTCCCCGAAGGACACGATCGCGTCTTTCATGGCGATTTGGTGATTCCCGTGCCGGAATTTAAGGTATGCGACTCTCAATGTGAATTTCGCTGACAATTTCTGCAGGAAATTGAGATCACTTCGGATGTCGCGTTTCTCATTTTGGCGTGTGACGGCTTATGGGACACAATTACGAGCCAGGAAGCCGTTCGACATGTTCGTGAACGACTCCAAAAAGGAGAGACTGCAGAGATTGCAAGTCGATCACTGGCGAATCTCGCGATACGATCCGGGTCGTCGGACAATGTTTCTGTGATTGTCGTTCGATTTAATTGCAATTGTGGAAATTAATTTTGGATGTATGAAAGAAGAGCTACAACACGGACGAGCATTTAGTTTGGTTTGGTTTGGAGATACTTGCGGGTGAATGACACATACTGTTGACGATTGTGCGGAAGGAAGCGCTAGCGGATGAAGTGGGAAATGCCTCTATGAATGAGATTCCATCCTCGCATGCGCCAGTCATATTCGGATCCAGTGGTAATCGACCGAGAAATGGCACTTGGAACGCTTCAGCCATAGCTTTGGCGCCTCCATTGGAGCTTGGAAACACTTGCGTCTGCATCTGAAGCGGAAATTGGCGTCAATCAATGAAGGAGCCCACATGCTCACGCACCAAATATTCGAGCGCCTGTGGTGCATGCTCGCGTAGGACCTTTTGTACGATCTCCGTAGCATCCATTCCAGCGGTATCGAGGAATTTCACACTCGAAATTGGTCGTTCGAACGCGCTCATATTCTCAATGACGCCCAGGACGCGGACATTGGTCTACAAAACGAAGGCTCTGAGCATTTGGTTCTTCGCAGTATTCGCCTCAACTTTTCTGCAGAAATTGAGTTCTTTTCGAACGTCCATAAGCGCTACTTCCTGAGGCGTTGTGACCACCACAGCTCCATCCAAATCGGCTTCTTTCATGTACTTCATGCCCCAATTAATACAATCAATAAAAACTATGTATTCCCACCTGAACGACGCTTATGTGCTCATCAGAGGTCCCAGGCGGTGTGTCGATAATCAGATAATCGAGTTCGCCCCATTCCACATCCATCAGAAACTGTTTAATGATCCCACTCTTCTTGGGCCCTCGCCAAATGATCGCATCATCCACGCTGGGAAGCATGAATCCTATCGACATGACACCCAAATTGTCGCCTACATACACTGGCGACCATCCTCCAGCACTCTGATGCACTTCCTGGCCCACAAGTCCCAGCATCCGGGGAACGCTAGGGCCTGTGATATCAATGTCCAATAAACCGACCTGGAATCCCTTTTCTGCCAGCGAAAATGCAAATTGACACGCAATTGTGCTTTTTCCGACGCCGCCTTTGCCTGAGAGAACGAGAATTTTGTGTTTGACGTTACAGAGACGTTCCTTGATGCTTTGGGGAGCTGGTGGGGGAGTGTGAGTGGAGAGAGGAAGAGAGAGGATTGCTTGCCTGAATCGGGTGGACTAGGAACGCCTGAGGCACATGCGGCTTGATTTGGACATCCTGCACAGCCGCTAGCCTTTCCTGCGGAGGTGGAATGGATACCTACACATCCTGGGATATTGCAGGAGAAATTTTAGAGAGATTAGAGCTATATTGGCGTGTAGAGAGCACGGAACGGACTGGACACCTTGATTGGCATTCTCAGGCACATTTTCGGTCATTTTATTGCGATGTGGATTATAGCCAATGGGATCGTGGTGTATTTTGTCCAATGGATGAGGAGAATGGGTAGGCTTTTTCAACCAGTGAGAGTGTAGCTGTTTTTCTACCAATCGTGAGTTGGAATGATAACAGCCAATAAGCGCATTTTTCTTTTAACCAATCAATCGTCCTCCCTCCCGAACCGTTAAAATGACGGAAGGCGATGCTGCGTTCTACTCGTTCAGCTGCGTTATGCTGTCGCTTTTTATCGTTCCCAGTGCATCTCTCCTTGTCTACCGATTGTACAAGCAGAAACCGCATCAGCTTCGTACAATGGGCACAGCAATTCACGTCGCAGTGGTCTCTATAGCGATCTTATTAGCGTGGCAATGTCTCGTCCAAATTCAGGAAATTGGCTCTATCGGTGCATTCGATCCGTACGAGATTTTGGGCATAAAAGAGTCTGCTTCGATGGCACAGATCAAAAGGGCGTATCGGGCAATGAGTATGAAGTACCATCCCGACAAAAACATTCACGACGCAGCGACATTTGTCAAGACTTTTGCACGCATTTCAAAGGCCTATGAAGCTCTTACGGATAAGACTTCTATGGAGAATTATAGAAAGTATGGGCATCCAGATGGCCGACAATCGATTCTTGTCAATTTCGCGGTATTTCCCTCGTTTGTGTCGGAATATTATAAGATCGTATTGGCAGCATTTTATTTCGCGCTCTTTTTTGGAGGAATGTCATGGATCGTGTACAAGTTTTCCAAACGTAGCAGAAACTGCAAACATCTTTCCACAAAGACATTACAGGGGTTCCAAGATTCTCTGCATGAGCGTATGAGCGTGTATGAAGTGCTGGATGTCGTCTTATCGAGCTCCGAGTTGATCGATACAAATGATAAAGCTCAGAAAGAAATGGAAGCTCGAAATCGGAGCAAAGCAGTCGACAAACTGCTGAAAAAGACCGACGCAGCCAAAATATTCCCATCAGAAGTCTTTAATCGAATAAAAAAACACTCTCAACCTCTTGTGCGGTGCGTAGTAATCCGTTTGTTATCATTTGTCCACTCATGTTTACTTCTAGGGAATACTTGATTGCTGCATACTTCCTTTTGCGTCAATCCAAATCGAGCACGCTCTCAGCGCCTCTGTGGTGTACGTGTCCATTATCTCGATAAAATGTGTCCCTGACCTTCTTTCCCAGTGGAAGAGAAGATCCGCCAGCTTTTGATTTGTCTTCCATACTTACTCGAGGTAATAAAGCCATGGCCAAGTGAAGAGCCCCACTAACCCTTTCGTAGCATTTTGCATCGGTTGCAGCAAAAGCTTCTGTAAAAAGCGGATTTCAATGTGTTACACTACTTCGATGTTTGAATCTGCTGTCTGGCTTTGCTCAAGGAAGCTTTTTGGCGGATGAGGAATCCTTACGCTCTCAAAAAGAGCGTCTTGGAGCTAATCCCTTGCCAGACCTCGAGCTCCACGATGTGTCATTGAGTGTGTTGGACGAGCACGATTTCCGGGCTGGTGACTGGCTCACACTCAAATTTGTGCTGACACGAAAACACGTTGCTACAACCGACTCGAAAGCTCCATTAGCGACGACACTGTACGACTCCATCGATCCCAAAAGCCCATTTCGGAAGGAAGAAGTGTGGTTTCTGGTGCTTGAGAAGGCCACAAAGCGATTGTATGCGGCCTGGAAGGTATTGAGTACCATACAGTGTAATTTGAGTCTCGACTGTTATGTCATAGTGCACCGATTTGTCGGCCAATGTGCCTCAGGAAGTCGGCTTTCAAGGACCGAAACTCGCAGGTATTCTCTTTGTTCTTTGCTGTCAATGCGCTTTCTGTCTGTGCGCCTGTGTAGGCAAGTACCAGCTGGAAATACGGGCTGTCTGCATTCCGTATTTGGGCGTGGAAGCGGCTGTGAGTAAGATGATCTCTGTCGCCGCGCCAAAGTGAGGTGTCCATGATCAGAAAGAGAAATTCTTTACATTATGGTGCTAGTAATGAAAATACTTTCTCGATCGCAATTTGACCTGTTTAACGATATACATCGTAGATGATGATGTACTCTACTTTTTCTATTGCATTTATCTCTATTCATCGTCACCTGCTTACTTTAATAACTGTACATCTTTTATCCCTGCTCCAAGACCGGATGCTCAAGCGTTGGGCTCCTCTTGCTCCTCCGCCGAAATGCTCACAGAAGTTTGTATCATGGAAGGCTCCGTCTCCGCTGTGTTTGGGCACACGAGCATCCGAAACTCCTCCGACAGGACAAAATCCTTCCAAAATCGAGGTGTGAATGGCCCACAAGGAGTCAATGTCTTTGGCACAAGCTTCTCATTCTCTGTTTCATGCGTCCACAACTCTGCTTCCGAGCTCTTGTTCTCTGAGTGAGGAAGGCTTCCACGTCGTACATCATGTTGAATTGGAGAAGGAAGTAAAGCTATACTATACTCCAAAGGCTTCGAACTGACGGGTCCATCGCTGCTTTCTCGCTTCATTTTAGCCGCAACGTTGACCCGGTTGCCCGGCATCGATGCGATTCCAACACCTCTTTCGATCTGGACGACGTCATGCACGAGATTGTCGAAACGCTGACGCAATTCCTTGCCTGATTTCTCTGGAAGTGCAGATGCGATTCGTGTCCATTGTACTGACTTGTCCTTCTTCTTGCACTCGGAAATCGCAGTCTCGAGCTTCTTATCGTCTTCAAAAGTCCAAGATGAAGTGAGAGGCGATAGAATGCAAGGCTTTGGCGTGAGTCCATGTGATCGATACGACAGCGGGAAAGATCCCTGGCTGGATGTCTTTGATGAAGCGGTCTGAATCCGGAGAAGATGGTGCAAATAATGTGCAGCATACAGCTTGATCTCGTCCATGGAACGAGTAGGAATTAAATTCTGCATCCGCTGCCATTCTGCGGCACTACTCTCTCCGCCATAAAGCTCCAGTGTTTGTATGAATTGAGCGTGTTCTTCCCGTGTCCAAATAAAAGTCTGCATGAAGGCCAAGGTCACGTACCTTGCCACCTTGGCTGAATGGCTCAAGGCCTGGAAATACAACGCAAGGCCGCTGGCGGTAGTCGCATACAAACGACCTTGGCTGATGATATAAATTGGCAAGGTCCAATTCAAACGTTCCACCTACGATCAGCGCTGCAAATGTATTAATTGACGCTGTCCATAAGTTGTGGATTTCCAGCCGCCCAGAAAGGTCGCGACGCTTGATGGCCGGCGGCCGGGAGCATCGTTACGAACGCTTAATTGAGCTTCTGTACGTCGCATCCGGGTAGTAGTGACGCAGCGGCGGCGTTTGTGATGAGAATGTAGGGAATCCAGATTTCATACCAGCGATCATGGCGATCAGTGTGTCCGAATCCGTTTCCGAGTGCTTTGGAGCTTCCAAGAACGCAATTCCCATCAAACGTTCCAGTGCAAACGCCTCCTGTATCGATGTTCACGACGCCAAATGCACCTGCTTGCTGTGCATGCCATACTTTATCCAAGAATGGAGTCTGGCCACGGTGTAGTATTACGATTCGTTCCTGCACGTCTTGGGCGTTCTGCAATGGAGTTGAGGCGTGCACAACTGCATCCGTCTCGAGCGCTTGCCGTACGGAATGCAAGTTGGAAGCGTCAACAAAGCAAAAATACAATACATCCAGCTGATTCGATGGAGTGAGTACAAGAAAGTATGATCCCGGTATAAACAGCCAATGTTGGGTGTTAATTGTTGCCACCTGAACCATTTGATCTGAAGAAATTCCCCTGTGAGCTTTTGGGTATAGCGAAACCTGGGTGCTCCCTGAGATAGCTGTAAGAAACATGTGGAGTCCATGACTGCAAGCAAGCAATTGTTCACTTTTAATTGTTTTGAGCCGTCTTGGAAGGTAGGCTTCATGCTTGGAGAGCTTTGTCTGCTGAAGATAATCTTCCACAATAAAGGATGGTACGTGTAATGTATCGAGAAACGGAATACAGTCTTTGGCATCAATCTGCAACGGAACGGATTCATAATCCCCTGCAGTGATAGGAAATCACAAATCCATAAAGTAACTCGTTTCTCGATGGAAATTGCCGAATAGTGAGGTGTTCCCACTTTCCATCAACACTGGCGTCCATGTTGCTGCATACCGACGAAAAAATGACTCAAATTCAATGGCATTTTCTTCTGTAGCGATATCTTTTTGTTGAAACTCCTCTTTCTTCCTCTTTTTCATAAAGATGTGTCTCCTCTCTCGCTCGTGAAGTATGTAGTCCACGCGTTCGACGCAATGAGACTCTGGATTGCAATGGTGTGAGGCGCTCCGTAAGATATGTTCTGTGTACCGCTCATCGAGTGCGTACTGAGTCAATTCTACTGTAGAGATGTTTCCATCGAGTGCAATCTTGTAATCCAGCGTTATATCCTTAGAATTGCAGCCATAAGCGCTTCTCAGTATGAATATCCATAAAATT
>CACSLJ010000403.1:0-21022 GCA_902706625.1 Albugo laibachii | reverse complement strand
CAACGAAATCTGCACAGAATTCTTTTTGTACGTGGCATCTACCAGAAAGACATCATTGTGCCTCCGAGCCATCTCTGTTGATCCTGGATGGGCGACAAAGGGTACGAAATACATGCATCATAGTCATTCACGATTGCTACCACATCGAATTCCAATCCGCCGAATTTCTGTACAAGGGCATCCATCGGTGTACACCCATCTAACGCTTGATGGAATGAGGCTTGGCAGACATGCTTTAGTTTGCTTTCAGTAAAAATAATTCCGTGGTCCTTCCGCAATTAAGTTTATATGCTTCTTGTTGGGATTCTAGGAGCATACAATCCAACTATTGTCTCTTCCCTTTATTTTCGAGTATAAGATGGACAGGATGGGCGCTCGTGGATGCAGATGGTGTATGGTTATGATCCTCTTTGATCACACTGAAGGTCCAGTGCAAATCATCTTGTTTTGCTTTCAAACTGAAAGGACAAGCGACGAGTGTCGTCGATGCTTCTCGTTTTCTTATGTCTTGTTAAACCAATACGATTGCGGTAAGACCCACCCCGAGCACAAAACGTAGAGTGTCCATTACGCTGCTTGCAGGATGATTTCGTTACAAATCCATAGCCTTGAGTGGCAACAAATTCGTCTAATGTGTTCTCCATGGCTTCGCGAGAGCCAAATTCATTCCAGCAAGCCCATGTGGTGACTGCAGCAACGTTCAATTTACGTTATCTTCATACTCATTGCTGTTTTCTGATTCCATTTCTAATGTGTGTGTCTATGCCAGCTATTAACTCACAGTTTCGACCAAACATACAATTTTTTATGAAATACTAGCCAATCAAATGGTACCGTCTGTGGCAAAAGCCATAATGTATGATGCAATAACCAATGTCTGTGGCAATAGCCAAAACGTCTGTAGCAACAGCCGTAACCTTTTATCATATGTTTGTTCTGCCTAAAAAAGTAGGCGCAGAATATAGTTACCTGATGTGGCTGATGCGGGAGATCGACGCTTTGTGATTGCGGTTGGCTATGACCACGCGGGGTGAACGGTGGAACAGCTGGTGAAGATGAATCAGCTGAGGTGAAAGATGAATGGCGAGACGCTATTTTACAGTACACACCTATCCTAGAGATTCAAGAGCATAATGATAAGAAATTTCAGATATTGGGACAGCTGAACTTGAAAACTGAAAAAGCGCTAAAGGCTGGATGCTCGAAAAATACGGTCAAAAGTTGGAAGTGTTACTGAAAACATACAAAGACTGCTTTCGAGTGACAATGAGTATAGATTCACATGTGGATGGGGCTCCTCTGTCAGTACGATTACGTGAGAGGAGGAACCAGTGCGATGAAAGGCGCGATAATATTTTCTAGAGCATCGTGATATTTTGAAGGCACATCAAAGAATTAGGGGAGGCGGGCTCTATTTACAAAACAAGAGAAGTCGCTAGTGTTTCCTACCCCCTCTGTTTAAAAAAAGGGATAGACCAGTTCCGCATGACGGTTGGCGTACGAGAGATCAACGATATGACGGAACGTATGTTGTGACCAGTGCCGATTATCGAAGTCATAACGGAGCATTTGTTGGGAGCGACAGCTGACTTCTCGCTCGATTTTTTCAAAGGCCACTGGCAACTTTCACCGGAAAAACAAGTCGAAAATATTTCTTAGTTGTTGGCTGTTTCGGGAGTCAATACTCCCAGACGAGTATTGATAGGTATTAGTGACAGTGTCGCTTATTTCAAAGTGAAGTGCAGATGTTTGAAAAAGAATCATACAAAGGATTATCAGTATGGATAGATGATCTTATGGGCTGCTAGGGGACTCGGATGAAGCTTTTGCTATAATTTCTAACCAGGATTCTGGCCATTTGCAAAGCCAATAATTTTGAAATTTTATCCAAATAAATGCGGATTCTGGAAAAATGAAGCTCTCTTGTGTGGTCGCATTGTTTCTGGAAAAGGGGTCAGAAACTACTTTGCACGAGTCTACCCACTAGTAGATTTGCCAAGTCCATCAGCTGAAGACGAGCTTTAGCAGTTTCTTTGAGTAGTCAAGTGGATGTGATTAGGAATTTTGTGCTTCAGTAACATGATGAAACCACTCTTGTAAGTTTTGTGAAAATGTACAAAGCCGAAGGGGAAGTACCAAATACAGAGTGGAACGCATGATTTTGACTGAAGTGGAATGGAGAAAAGTACCAGACTTTACGTATGTAATGATGCAAGTGAATCGCACGGAGGAGCATTAATCACACAAGTCCCTGTCGATGAAGAGAATAGTGATTTACATCTCGGGAACATGCGCTTCTTATATTAGTGTGTGGATCGTTCACTGAGGCGCAACTAAAGTGGTAGATAGTACAAGCATACGCGATTGTAGCGACTTGCAAAAATGCCGAGTATTTTCTGTATCGCCCATTTGGTTTCAAGTTATAACCCGAAATCTATGTTATATCTTTCGTCAGCAAGGTGTGGTGGCAACGATTCTCAAGTATTAGGTAGATAAGTTAGAGAGAGCGGTATTTCTTAGGGTTTCACTTACAGAATCAAGGGCATTCCTGATGAGAACAACGGGCGGGAGGGTGGAATTACTATCGCCATAAGTATCCTCACCAAAATCGGTTGTAGCGCTCATTTGTAACCCGAATTAGCAGGCGTACCTCAACCGCCATGCTTGCGGAACACCTGTACTCTCAGTGAGGGTAGCCTGCAACCGTCCAATTGGTATCGTTTTCTTCCGGTTGTTCATCTCATCCTAAATGACAGTCCTTCACGTACGATGCAAAATGTCCCACCGATTACAGCAATGACCGGTCCAACTGCAATGAAAGTCAAAGATTGCATTGTGCTGCAGTCGGATCCAATTATCGCCTTCTCGTTGCAAGATGTTTTCCTCCTTCGATAAATTCACCTTGAAAGCCTTGCGGTGGCACTCAACAATATGCACAAGATGTCTATGGGTGCGAATTGTAAAAGTCGGGCACAGGAAACGGACGTACAATCAAATAAACAGAATGTGAAAATAGCAAATTTTGACATCGGAGAGTATGCTTATATGGAAGTCACGGACCAGATGAGACGGCTTAGTAGAGATTATAGCAGCTCTATCAAAATGGAATAGTAGATTCGGAATCTTCTTACAAAGGATACCCGTGAAGGCCATGCATTAATGCTTAAGTTTATGCTGAAAGTGACCTCAATGTCTAGGGTTCCAAAAATTGTTGCCCACAGTTCGGAAGGTCATGTCGTTGACCAATTCCGTCGAATTAAATTTCTCCGCGCTTCAGCGATTTATGAGCTGCTGGTAACTTGGTGTGGACTGAGCCACGCGGAAGATTCGTGGGAAACAGCTACAGCCTTAGATCAAATGTCCCTGTCCTGGTGAGACCATATTACCTACAAGACCTAGAGTATCAACTTGTAGTCAAGATGACGAAAACTCTGGGTATCAATACTCGAGATGGAAGCATAGCGAGTCAACTAGGTATTTTAACTATCATGGCTGATCCCGTGAGCTTCTCAAGAAGCCGTCCGTCATCCAGAAGAAGGCGTCGGTGCAGCAAGCTGGGTAAATAGCAGAATATTGGCCATCTTGGATCTAGAAGACTTGTAGTTCAGAAAATTCAATGCCTTGAACGTTTTGACTTTTAAGAACTTAAAGAAAAAAATGACAACTGATTTTCTACTACGAGAGTCACTACAATGGTGACTTAAGTTGCAGCGTGCCTTCTGTTACGACCAGAATCCTATAAATGATTCGAATGGGTTTTTATAGCTGTTGCGAGTGGTTTTATCCATGATGTAGAACGGTTTCGTAGCGACACAAGATGCAAATAATATCTTTAAACTTAATTTGGAAGATGAGGTGTTTGGGAGGTTACAAAATGAAGAAACAAACCCCAGGACTGTAGATTTTTCTGAAATAAGGCGATGCCATCGCATTCGTGGTCTTCAACGACCAGAATCGCTTATTCTATTGCAAAACTTTCCACACGCACCGTGCTCAAATCTGTACCATAGCACCAAAATTATCCAAAACGTTTTTCAAAATCGATCATCCTAGCCAAGGATCAAGGGGTCTGCAGACGTCTCGCTCGAAGCTGATGTATTGATTAAGAGCTACTTTCTCTCGCAGGTACCCGTCACAGCTAAAATCCCTTTAATAATGGGCCCCGAGCGCTCTTTCTAAATATCTATTACATGAAATCGGGCTCAGAGCTCATGTATAATTCTGCAGCACCAACGACATATCAAACCATGCAAATATGGCTTCTTGAGAGCAGTCAATAAATGACAGATTTCTGATTTGGTTGTCCATTTGAAATGAAGAGAAAGAAGCACGAGACAATCCCGCTTGTTAAATAGAAGTCTACCGATCAGCAGCGATAAGCAGCACAGGTCTGCTGTTTTTGCCACCAGATCGTGACATAAGAAACAGTACGGTCTCGTTTTCTGCGTTACAGTAGGAATGGCTCAAAAACAATAATAGGCGAATAATCCACTCGTTTGTTACGACAAAGTCTCAACAATTAGATGCCAATGAGTGAGCTTAAGCGAAGGACGCTTGAAAGATATGGACGAGAAGCTTCTTCCCCTTTCCCGAAAACAGAAGGTCTGTTCAAAAAAATGCCTTTAAACCATAGCAAAGCGCAGTGGTAAAAGATCATCCTGCGTAGCAGTACAGTAACCTTGCATGAAATCATTTTGGAAGCTTTTGTTGTCACCCGCGCTCTCGTAGCGGCGGTAGACCAATCTCTCTTTTTCCGTGATCCCAAAAAAAGATCGCTTCTTTATTCTCTCTTATTTCTCTCTGTGGTCAAAAATCAGTTCCTACACGGACCGGTCTTTGACCACTTGCAAGTCAACCGGCGGCGGTCTGGTTGCTTTGGCAACAGCTTTTTTTAGTGCTATCAAACGCCTGAAATTATTGGTGCTGGCTAAACATGCATGTTATCAACGCTAAATTACATACATGAACAGGTAGATACTTTCTCAGCCTTCTGATGGCACCTCCCACTAACATGATAGATAGTTGTGAGAGATGTTGCCGTGAGTAAATAATTCAGTATTGAAACTGTAAAAAATATGCGGAGGAAAAGAACCCACCGTTCAATCCGATTTCCCTGCTTTTATGTGGGATGAATCATCAATACTGAAATGGCTCTACCGTTCCCGACGGCGTTTGTTCAAAATTGCTCAGATTTTCGAGCAATAGGTATGCCTCTCACCTAAATCTACTCTTTTGTGAACATGACGAATATTCTGGGCTACTAGCTGTGCACTTTCAATACAGCAGCCTTTTTCATCTTATTAATGGATGTAGGGTGCTACTTTCATTATGCTTTTCAAAACAGCTATTCATCCACATGCTGCGGTTTGGTGAGATTAAGCCAGATCTACGATTAAGTCCTCCGGGTTATCGGATAAACGCCTTGGTGAGGCAAAAGGAGCCCATTTTTGCAACTATCATCCACCAATATTTGATATGATGTGACACTTAAAGTAGTAAAAGCAGAACAGGCGTGCGTTTGTGAGTTTGCTGAAGGTGTGAAGTGATGTGCGTGCAAATAACACGCTAATTAATCTGAGCATTCATATATGTGCATTTCAGCGGACAATTTTGGTCAAGATTAGATCATGTATGGCTAAATGAAACCCTATGCAGCTTCGAATTTGGGCCCCTATCCAAATATATTGGTCCGGGGTCCAAACTCATTTTTGTACGATAGCAGAAAATGCACCCCTTCCACGTTTACATTTGATCCATTCGGAGCATAAACTCTCAAACCATTCGTAAACGCGTTATAATGGGATCTCATTTATTTTCCGCCAGCTTGATAAGATTTCTGTGTACGTTTCCGTTTCTTCGAACCATCGGTAGCAAAGAAGACATTCACATCTAGGGCTGGTACCTGTCGAAGAAATTGATTATACGCAAATTCTGCTCTTTCCATCAGTTTTCCGACGCATTGATCGCAGTTCGATATTTGCTTTGCTTGATTAGATACTACCATCCATAGGTATCGCTTAATCACAGAGATGAGAACTACTTTGCACTTACGCGTGAGACACAAAAAGCATTCGTGGAGTTCTGCTACTCCCTCTGTATTTTCTGGCTCTTGTATGTGCCACATGAACAAAACCACTTTTGCAACTTGAACAGGTTTGCGTTTTCTCAGATTCGTGATTGGTGATCTTGAGTTTTCTTCATTCGATGGCAAGTTCAAATCGAAATCCACTTTTACTCGCCCCAGCTCAAATTCACACATGAAATCAGGCATAATCTCCAATTCAACGCAGCCAGAGCGTTTATTGAATGGGCATTTCGAGTCGTGAGCAACTTCCAAGTTTGTTAATAGTGCTATCAAGAACGTAACTGGTGACAGTATCCGTGCCACGTTCACTGGATAGCATTCAAGGCAATCAGACCTTCTTTTTGGAATGTGTCGTACCAGGAAGAAGCCAGGACTGTTCATGGATCCGTGAGTTTACGAAACGGACGGTTTTCGTTCCATCTATTCAAAAACATCGCGTAGAGGGGCCAAATTTATCGAATGAACGGGTGCTAACATACACTCTCCACTTTTTTCAATACGACCGCAAGAAGGAAAGAACGGATCCGACGAGTTAGCAAATACAATCTTTTCGGTGAATGCGCACATGAGGATTTTTTTTTCATTTCCGTCTACCGATCTGAAGCTATCCAAAACAACCATTCCTATGCAAGTTTTGGTCAAACAACCCCAGCAAAGGCCACCAGTATTTGAGAGTGCGCGAGTTGTGGAAAGGCACTGAAAATCCAAAGATATGTCTGTCAGTTGCTTCAGAATGTTTTCAATATTACTTCTTGGTGTTGGTGTTGCTGATATCACCTGGTTACCCTCCTGTATTTTTTCCGTCGCTATTGGGACGTGTCCGGTTATATCCGACTGAACCACTTCGGAGGATACTTTTTGTTTGAAAAAGTTGCATGAATGATCTGAGAGTATAGCGATGGGTCCTTGGCATATCTCCAAATTGTAACACGATCTGATAAAAGAATCAGAATCTGATGTCGCTATCACATAGCGAAGACTAAACTTATGGTGAAATACAAAATACTTTTCCATGGTGCCGGTATCACTTTTCTTTTGCAGACATGTTTCACATAATGCAGAAGTGAGAAAGCTGTGTCGATAAAAGCACATCAGTTTCGATACTTTTGAACTATGTCTCAAGATAGCGTGGTCCCAGATAAGTTAACCGGAAAATCTGCATGTAGTTTTGTTACCACATCCAGAGAGCTTAAAGTATGTCCTCCCCCAATGCTCATATGGGTTCGTAATTGCGTACTTTTGGCCGGGATTTCTTGGAACGAATCAACTATGCCTTCAGCGCCGAGAGGTGTGTTTACTCTCGCTAATTTTACGTTTTGACATAAGTCGTCTCTGAAACAACGAATCAAGTTGGCGGCAGTAAATTTTGATGGACTCAAAAATCAAAGGTGTCTAACTTTATATTTTCCTCCATTCAATTTTTCTACCTCTTCCAAATGAATCGCGCCAGCATCAGCCAAAATACAATTTTGACACACTTCATAGTAACTAGTAGTCACGGTGACCTCGAGTTAGTCCAGATTACTAGCCCAACATCCAAGGAAACGAATGGCTCCGATTATTCCAAGAAAAGAAGTTTCTCTTTTCATGAAAGTTGTGTTATAGAATGTGGTGATATCTTGTGTGATTTCAGATCAGTGGAACCAGCTACTACAGCAATGCTCAGGGATGCTACTTGGCATAACGTGGTACCAATAAATCCTGATACCAGGCATAGCCTTTCGCAACTTATGATATGTTTTCAGATAATTTGATATTGCGGTCGGGAAAAAATACGGTATAATTTAATAGTATTGGCTGAATCAATACCCCTCCAGAACTCATTGTAAGAACGTGTGGTACTAATGCTGGAAAAAAGAACCGATAGTGTGAAACGCAACCTTCTAACGTTCCAGTTTGGGTACGTGAAGACTTGAAATGTCGATTTATCGAAAATAGGAAAGTACATGAAGCTAGCACATGTAATGAAAACAAGACGATAGTCAACTCATGGCTAGAATCGCCATTCCCATGTTCGCTTCAGGCTCGACAATCGCGTTTTTCATGTATTAAACTGGCCTTGATTGCTGCTGAAAGCAACCTGACCCTAATGCGCCCTAATCATAATGATAGAGGGGGATGCTTTCTCAATACAAATATCTAGTCTTATACTGTCAGAGAATGTCGCGTATGAGATCCGGCATGTGTACAAAAAGATAACTAAGAAAGCTCCCACACAATCGAGAGTCCTCGTAAGAAATTGAAAGCAAGGCGAACGACAGCTATTTCCGCTCCCGTCAAGCCTCAGCTTCACAATGCAAATTTGCGCTGGCAAACATGAAGGGAAATTGCAAAACAAAGGAGCAATCCAGAACCGATTTATCCATGATTGCATTCGACGCTAAAAAGATCTAAATGATAAAAAGAACCCAATGCAGAGGATGTGGCATGATCATAACTTAGGGAGGTCTTCAACCTCAATCGATTAAAAAAAACAAAAAGTCGCCGTATAAACAAATATGATTCAGTGGTAATCGATATATGTCTTCCCACTCAAGATCACAAAAGAAGTAATCTGGTAAACACTGATATAACTCTCCATACTGAATATGATGGAAATACCAAGAAGCAACAACCTCGTCCAAAGCATGGTAGTAGCCGTAATACGCACACCAGCAAGACACGCTTTTATCACGCTCAGTTGCCTGCCGACAAGGTAGAAAGTCATCCGATATAGCCTCATGCATCTCGTTTCAATTTACACGGCGAAGTTACAGCCCACTTTGCACCATATCACTTGCTCACCCCCCCCTCTACATAGCAAAGTGGTCGACTCGGCAAGAAGTCATCCGTACTATGTTACCACAGCTAACCATAGAGTCGACTCAGCACAAATCGATCCATTTCGTCTTCATCGACATGGCAAAGGAATCGACGTATCACATGCTCGTTCAATTCATTCAGCATTGCATCAGGCAAGAACTGGCTCAGAGCGAGCTAATTTACCCGATTTCACTTTACTACCTCTATTTCCCACTCGACCGGAGCGAAAAGCCCCATCAGTGCACACGGAGCCATCTCAACCTACAGTCTTATCGGCTGAATTTTTGACTCTCTCTCAAATCGCCCGTGGACAGACCTCAGCGAAAAATTTGAAGATGAAAGGATCAGCATCCAACGCTATCAATATTGATCGCTCATGCATGTAGACATAATCCTTTTTCATGATACATACCCATCCTATCACGATTGCTTGGTGGGTAAAAATACCACAGATTCGTTCGCTTGAATCAAACTTTGGATCCACACTGTATTGGGTGAAAGCCACGCATATATCGCCGAAACGTTATCTTTCCATCGTGACTCTCACTACATATGTTTCAATCGAAAAAAATGCACCCTATGAATACATCTGAGATATACGATTGCCATCGCTTGAACCAATCGTCATTTAACAAAAGTTCTGTTATCGCGAGCTACGCATGCTCCCGAAATATACTGGAAGACTGCTAATGTAACAAAAATAACTCATGAGAATTTTCATCAGGCGAGTACTTCGTATTTTGTCGTCTGGAATCTGTCAGCACCTGCGTTCAGCGGCTAGGGAAAGCAAAATCTTCGCGTTTGCATGAAGCTTATCGTCATTCTGAAAGAATTATCCATATCTTCCTTCCTCTCGAGTAGCCTATTGACAATTCAAGATTTCATGAGGGAATCAGTCACAATTTAAACTGCTCGATTTCTCATTTCATGCAATAAAATATGCAAAATTGATCGTTTCGAAATTCGCCAAAGGGGGCGGTTTTTGCTGTTTGACGGAGAAAGCACGTGCGCAAAGGACACTTGGTTTTGATTTGGTGATCTATCAAGATGGTGACGAGAGGCAGAGGTACCGTGATTATATTATATATGCGAGCGCTATATTTTCTGTACATGGCTTCACCCCACTTTTGATAGATGTGAGGTTCCAGGCGACACGATATTTGATTAGAGTAACGTCGGACCTCTTAAAAGATTAAGCTATCTCTGCGTAATTGATTCTCATATGGCATGAAGCTCCATCCATCCAATGCAATGTTCATCATTCAGAGCTTCTAGAAGCATTTTTTATATGGGAAACACACCCCATTGCAGTTGCGGAAATACCTATGTAGAAGTGGCTGAAAATACTCTTCAAAGGCAAGTTCCTCTGTGTGATTGATGTTTCAAAAATACCTGACCTTTTCTTCTCTTTGAAGAAATTTTAGTAAAGTGGCGATTATGTGTTACTTCGAAACATGTCATATACTAATAAACCTATCCATTAGGGCATTAAAAGCGTTCAGCCACCGCTAGGAAAGTCGAGGAAACCAAGCCTCGTCTTTAAAGTAGTATTTAAAAATATAGAGCAGTAGGACAGGATTTGATGCACAGCGTGTACAAGTTAAAGGCGAATGGGAGGTTAAGACATGCATCCATAGTAAAGCTGCGTACTGTATGCTATACTACTATGTCCCATTTGTTTATGGGTTATCACGCGTTTGGCTCGCATTTTTGACACAACCTGTATTTTTAGACGAAAATACGACCCAGCGTAAAGAGCTCGTTCTGAAGCGTTTTAAGCAAATTTTGGAGCCTATTTAACTGTAAATCCGGGGGAAATATCCTGGTCTTTGTCTGGTCGTTTTTCAGAGGCTTTAGGGTTTTTGACGCTGTGAAGTAAAAAATGATTGAATTTCACTCGAACAAGAAGTTTCAATTTTCCAGAAAGCAGTGTGACAGTGTATTTAATAGTTTTACTACTAAAAACTGCAGAATTGATGTACCCCAAAACATTAGCTATATCCGATGGTATATTGTATCCGACAATTAAATTTATCAAATCAAAACGCCCCATTTGAAGCAGGAAATCCTTTTGTTAAATCCGACACGATGTGCTTACTGATAGCCAATATAATAATGTATTGGTGGCTACTGGCTACTCAGCCCGTTGAATCGGTTAATTTTCCTCATCGACCAACATGCCGCGCGGTCGAAATACTGAAAGCGAAAAGAGAGGGAGGAAGCCACGACAGTACATGAGGAATATGCCGACACACAGCTCTAGGATCACGGTTATCGACCACTACGACGCCACGTCATGCCCGCGATGCTCGAGAGGTTTTACCCAGGCGTTGTAGGCTCAGGGAAGGAGTCGAAGCGCAAGAGCGTGTACTTGTGGGCAAGAGCATGGGTAAAATCGCGCGCCTCTGCAAAGCCAAGGCGACAAGCGAGCTGCGCCGGTCTCGAGAAATTGGCACAGCCACGACGCTTCCTTGAGGCGCCGAGATGGATTAAGTGGATCAACGAATATTACTTGGAAGGAGCTCCCATCTCGGCTGTGATGCTGACTCGTAAGTCACTTCAGATTGTCAGCGAGCTTGGCGTCTCTGCTACAGCGTTTATCGCTTCGTGGACGTGACAGCAAGCGTTTCTACGTCGGCACATGCTCATCTTCCGCATAAAAACTCGCCAAAAATTGATTTCGCTTGCTGGCATCAGCGCGAAGGCAGCAGCTTTCTCTTTCGAGCTCAAGCAGCGCATGGGCGAGCTCGGTGTCGACGTGGTATATAACGCCGATCAAACACCAGGCTTATTGGAGCACATTCCGACCAAGACGATAGAGGCTAAAGGAACTCAAACCGTGTGGGTTAGGTCTGGCGGGAAGACAAAGGAGCGAGTGACGTGAATGCTGCTTGGTGACTCTTTCGGCATAAATATGAGCCGTTCCTCATTTTCATGATCACGACCCCTGCGAAGAAAGAAACAGACGCTGAGAACAATGCGAAGTGACGCAACTTCAGCAAGCGGTTTTGGATCAAGAACTGTGACTTGCAGTCGACGTTCGGCGTGCAGATCTACGTCAATGCGACAGCGTGGTGGAACGCCGAGATGTCAGTGCGCTTTCTCGAGTACCACTTCGGTGACCGGCGCGAGCGATAGAATTCTCCCATCCTTCTGCTGTGGGATGACTTCTCCACAAACTTGTCGGAATGAGTGCGAACTTGCGCTTAATAGCTCAGCGTGGTGCTCATGCGAGTGCCTCATGACTACACAAGAGTTTATCAATCTGCTGATGTGTCGTAAAATGCCCCTCTCAAGCAAAGGACACCTGTTCGGTGGTCTGGGATGCTTCACCAGCAGATCGAAAGCCACACCAATGGTGGTGATTACTCTAAGCTCGTCCCGCCCACACGCGACGATGTGGTGTACTCTCCATCGCAACAACCAGCAACGGATTTTCGCCAATCCTCAAGGAGGAAGAGCTGTCTGAATCTATGCAGCCAAGTTACAACAACCGTGCATCTCGAGATCAATCTTCTTGACGGTGATGTCGGCATTGTATCGGTTTCTAGCGACGTCGGTGACAGCATTCTAGAAAGCAATAGGTAATCACGAAAACTACATGCTACTTTTTTTCTTTAAATAGATTAGCTGAAATTCAAATAACTTGGCATTTCATGTGTATGGGATAATCGGGATTTGACCCGTGACAACTCTGCTCGCCGAAGTGTGCTCAATGAGTTCTTTGTTGGAAGCTACAAAAGTTGAAGATGAATATGCGTCGGAGCGCGAAAACGCTCCCACGCGTTGGAGTGCAGGGTCTATCATTTAGCTGAGCTGTAGTAAAGAAATATAATACTTACTCTTTTGATTCTCAAAAAATCGTTTTCTATATCTGCTTCTCATGTGTCGCTTCCGTGACGAACGTACCAGTAATTAAGATTTCAAGTGCTCGGACGGTTAGCACATGTGGAATGGCTGCGACAGTCAACAGCACCATAGTCCAGTTCATTTATAACATCTTAGAGGAGGCCATTACGTTTCAGAGGTTCGCGGTAAACTTATTCTCGATGGGACATTGCTGTCGGATATAACTAATGTTTAGGGTAAATTGAAGTTAGTTTTTTCATCGTGATACCGCGGAATGTGTCAAGAAATGGTTAAATATGGAATGATATTAGCCAATACAAAGGCACTTAGTTTTACCATCATTTTTATTCTTACTCAAGGCTCAGATTAGCCATTCTTCCCAAGGAAGAGAGTCCTTCACAAACAATCTCAGAAGCGATCGGCAACGACGAGGGAGGCGCTCCACGTGAAAAATGAATCTTCCTAACACGCGGCAGCTGAAAATGGTTGCCACCCTCGTTCTCGATCACCTTCTCCATCACCTTTTGCAGCGTCAAGAACGTCTTTACGAATGTGTCCGCTTAAGTTGACTCGAACGCCTTGTTGAGCGCACCGATGAGCGCTCCAGTCGTGTGACTATCTGTTTGAAATGAGCGACCGCAGCGATTGCTCTCGCTGGAGAGCGCTTATAGCCAATGCCTCAAAACAGTTTGATTGTGGTGATGAATTGCCAAACAAACCAGATCAAAAAAAGATGTGATTTTTAGCCAATCATAATAGTTCATGTGGTTCACATAATGTCTCAGTCCATGAACAAATGGGACAGACTACTACGGCTTAAGCGGCAGAAATACCGTCATATTCCAAAGGCCTGACTGCAGTGCAATGAGCAACATCTAGCACATGTAGAATCAGTATTAATCTCTATTCTAGATCATAGGAGCAATCCTCATGTTTTTTAGTAAAGCAGGGAAATTTCATTATAAGAGCAGTATCCGCATTTCCAGATCAGCCGATTCCCGCCGGCAACTTATCAGAGACTAGGATTATAAACCTTATCAATCACGTCAACGGACATTAACACAGCACACTTATGTACACAGAACAAGGGTGTGTGTACATAATATCGTAAAGACCTCCTGCTAAAGGAAAACGTTCGAAATTGCGATGAAATCCAGTGGAGGCTTCGAAACGATAAAAGAGTCATGACAATCCACATCACCCCGAAGTCATCGGGGCACATGCAATATAGGTGGGTCTGTATTTTGGTATCGATATGCCGCTTGGCCATGCCAGCTCTAACGAGCCTACTCTAATCAAAGCGATGTTCCAACCACCGAAGCATCACGTGCAACCCATTCAGGAAATGTGGACGTCAGTCTCAAGCTGGGAAGTAAAGATTTTTTTCCTCACTGGATCGAGAATTGAAGCCGCATGTGTGTCATTGTTACAATGATCAAATGCGTTACGGTTCATTACAAACATCTTCCCAATTCCACGAAACTAAGATTTTTATTGTGTAGATTTCCATCATTCGACCTCTTTGTCAATGAGAAGACCAGAGTAGAACCGCCATTATGACCAGCGATGCCGTTTGCAATACTTTCAATAGGATATCTAATGAGCAACTAAAAGATGATACGATGTATTTTAGCAGAAATTGAACCACAAATCGCGTACGATTTTATTCTACATGCTACCTTTGTGAAGAATGTGTGCCGCAACCATCAAATCGAAGGCCCGGGAGAAGAGACGCGAAAACAGAAGCCTTGGATACATATTTTTTACAATGGACAAATCGAAATTACATGATTGAAAAAGAGGTCTTCGTCACAATACAAAATGGGACTGAAATGTAAATATGTATCAATTTTTGTCGAAAAGTGGCTCATCAACTGAAATTTTCTTCACTGACCATCGCCAGTCTAAATAGAGCCAAATTATTCAATCATAAAATCCAGATATCGATAGGTGCTGCGTTCTATAGGCGAGAAACGCGTATCGCTGTTTAGAGTGGTCGCCTGTCAAGATATAAATCATTAGTACCCTTGGATACTAATCAAGACTTCAATCCTGTCGTGTGTTGCTACCGTTACGATCGAGACGATAATTTTGTCGTGAGATAGTAATCTAGAGCATTATCTGACTTTGAATATTAAAGCGCCTTTAACCTCACTTTCTTGTAAGTCCCGCTGACTTGAAGATTCAAGAAAAGGAATAATGTAATAAAAGAACCCAAACTGCTTGATATTATTCAATGTACATTGTTTGAGTGTCTTCTTAGTACGTCTCACATCGAGGCTCAATGGTTTGTCTCCGGAGATTGACGTGAAATATGTGAGACAATTCACGACGTCTTTATTTGTGATGCTAGTAGGGGGAGTTTTTTCACGCAAGAGTACATGCTGTTGGAGACAAACATTGCTAGTTGTGCTTAATTTGGCCTTTGCTCCTGACTCTCAAACCAGTGATCGGGTAAGTTTTGGATACTTGGCTAAAGATGAATCGCTATTAACCCGTTATGTGCTGCACATTCTCCAACTCCAAGACCAATATAATTCGGGCAGTTCATTAAACATGTGAAAAAGAACGACCAATTTCACTGAGCCCATATAATTTCCAGGTCAACCTTTTACGAAAATCGGCAAACAGTGATACCTAGTTCATTTATCAATATATCTTGCATTACTGTACACTCAAAGTACAGATTCATTTTAGAAGCTGCGTTATACGGCTGATTATGGTAAATTGAAGCGATCAGTTACTTTTTCTGATGGTCAAAAGTACTTGGAGCAAGACTAAACACATTCTTTTCATCTCAAGAGACAGAAAGGCAGTCGAGTCGACTTGCAGGTCTGGTATCATGTATATCCATAACGTGGTAAGCCTCCTTGTCGTTTTTGATATCGACGTGATGAGCTGGTGAGCTGGTGAGCTCGAAAAATATGACCCATCCATATGCGGGATTTCCGTCGCAGGTTCTTGTTCTGGTGGCCATACAGATAGTAACAGAATCATGATAAAGTGATTGTGACGTAGAAGGATTATGCTCATGACTCTTTTGTGAAAAGAGGGTACTGAACATGAACAGTTTTTTGTGATTTCGATGTATACTTGTAGGAATTGACAATGTGGTGAGAATGAACCAGGTGATAGCTACCCTAAAATAGATGTAAAAGGTGGTCACATGTCATATGCGTGCCCTTTATTAGGAATTATATGGGCGCACACGCGTATCACGCATATTTGGAAATCAGGAAAACAAAGCCTAAAGCTAGACTTGAGCTAGAATATTCAGGACCACCAATCAAAGGTTTGCAGGATCAGATTACGTAGCCAGAAATACAACGTCACGTGAGGGACAGCGGAAGGCGAGAGAAGCAATCTGTGAGACATCTTACGACTATCAGTTCAAGTTGAAGGTGATCGACTACTACGTGCCAACCGAAATTGCATCAACCGTAGAACGATTCTTCCCAGGCACCATCGACGCACCCAACGGCGCGAAGCAGTTGGTGAACAAATGGAAGCAGCAGTGTTAGAAAATCAAGTGACTCAATCAAAGAGTGACGACAGCGAACCAGAATTGCGCTCAAGCTCGCGGCCTGGCGACCACACTATCTAAAGCCAAAACATCGATTGTCACGTAAATCAACGACTTTCGCCGTGACGGGGTTCCAGTTTCGGTCATCCTGGGAGCGATACGATACCAATTATGCAGAGCGTTTTCGGACGTTTGTGGCTAATGGATAACATCATCGAAAGAAAAGGCCACCCGATCTAGGGACATTATATCGTCGTGGGTCTATACCGCCACCTGGAAATGGCGAAATGGCTTCATGAGCCGGCATTGATTTTCTTTCCGGACAAAGAAACGCACCGGTCAGACCCGATCCACTGACGCCATCGAACAAGCAGTTACATTCACAAAAAAAGTTTCAAGACGTGCAGAGGTCGAAGGGATCAAGATCATCTACAACGCTGAACAGAAAGCGGTATTCGTCAAGCTCCTTTCCAGAACGATTATTATAGAAAAAGGGTCAGGACTGTGGGGCTCAAGGTCGGCAAAAAAGCAAAGCAGCGCATGACAGCGATGGTACTTGGGGACTCTCAAGGCAATAAAATTTCGCTCCTTCCGTTGATAAAGACTTCTCTTTAGAAGAGTCCATCTATTGGAGAAGAAAGTAAGCGCCTTCAGCATGGCTATGAGCGACGATTTCGAGATGCAATCGATCTGCTGCAAGATGAGCAACATATCCGCATATACGGAAATCAGAGCGGTTGGTGGATAGGAGCTTTGACCGTGTCGCTCCTACGCTTTCAATTTAGGTACCACACTGTGCTCAGCGATACCTTTATGATCCTTCTCGATGACGTTAGTGGTTACTCGGCGGTTGAAGCAGGGGATTACAGTTTTTCGCTGAATGTTGTGCTTTTGAAAGTCTCTCCAGGTCTGAAGTGGCTTTGTAAGCCTTCCGAGGCTGTCTGGATCAAGCCCATCAAGGACCTTCTTCGACAGCATTGTTTTGGTCATTTGCAGCAGGAAATTGCTAAATATCGTGCCAAAGCATGTGGTTCCTCATTTGATATGAAGGCGCGGATCGTGATATGGCTGCATGCTGGGTGGCTGAGGACTGGAATGGCATTCCATCTTCTGGTATTGTTTCTGGCTTCTCTCGATGGATCTTGAGCCTGACAGCGGGCGCAAGAGGAGGGTGTGAGGAGTTGATCGACACGCAAAATGCCATAAACGCAGTTGTGAGAGACTTGGAAGAGCTAACACTGTAAAACTTGTTAATGAGGCGCTTGACTACGAGCACGATCCTGTCGATCGAGCTGCAAAGACTGGGCGGGTAAAGCAAAACATAAAACAAATGTTTTTGGGTCACACTACTTCAGGACGTGTCACTGCAACCTCAAACAAATCTTCATCCCTATACAAAATCCAGTCATACCGTGTTTCGCGATCTTATCTACGTGCTCACGAATTATTCGCAAAAGTAATCTCAGATCAATTTGCTCATGTAATAATGCGATATACGTGTGGGCAGTGGGTTGCCACTTCCAAAACGACTTTTTATCAGCTATGATGCGTTTTTGTGGAACACATTGAAGCTGATTGGGTAAACCTTTTTTTAAGAGTGTAGGTTAACAGCGATGCATGAATATCTGAGAAATGTTGAATGTACCGTATGTACACAGCGTCCACCTATGACATGCACTTTAGGGTACTTGAAGTCAGCAGCAACAAAAGAATGATACAGATTTGAGACATATCAAACCTTATGAGTAAGGTGAAGGGGAAAAACCTTTGCATAAAATGTACGTGATTCTTAGCGATATGAGAAAATATTGCTTTGGTGCAAGTATACCGTAAGATTACAATCATACATCTGTACACTACCCTCCATATAGGACCTCCTTCTGTATAAGGAATCAATTTCAGTGTCACCCGAATGAAGTAAGAGTTTTTGTATGGTGGTGTTTCCTCACTCAGCAGCTGCCTTGAAAAATGACAAGCCGTGACTGCTCACCTTATGACACTTTTGTGAGTTATGCCCCACGTGTATATGTTGTTAAGTAAGCAAAAAAATAGAGTTGATACGTGGCTCCATCTGCACCAAGTGTCTCGTAGTAGCATGGAGCTATGATGATTACCAGTCGAGTGCATCAAGACTCCACTTTGTGCCCATGATTCATAGTCATCGCATCATAGCTCCCTGATCTCTAAATTATATTATAATTTCATGAAGGCTCGACGTGGCATCTCCTTCACGGTTTAAGAAGTATCCTAGTGACAAAACAAACAATAGGGTCGAGCTACTCTTAGCCTCAGCTATGGCAGTGATGGCTAGTGTTGGAATAGCTTCTCGTCATCTTCCTATACCAGAATAGGAACTCTAAGTATTGGTATTTTAGATAAGATGTGGCCTCTCGATGCTGTCGCGCAATGTTGAAAACAGTAAATTATCGATTTCTTGTTATTCTCTTGTAGATATCCTACTACCTATATGGGCTTCTTGATCCGAACCCCATAATGTTGGTCACCCGCCTTCCGACGTGATGATATACCTAATATTCTTATCTGGGTAATAGGGTGGGATGGCTTGGAGGTTCTCCAACACACGGTCTTCCCTGTCAAATCATTCAATCGGCACGTTGTAGCTCAATTCTTTGCAAAATACTCATCCTGTCGAAGTTACAAAGAATGACGAGCTCTTTCAAAAATTCAGAGTTTCGTATAGCCCAGTAGGCTCTGTTTTTTTCTCTCCTCGGGCAAGTGAACCCTGATTGGTATCCTAAGGCATATCAGGCAATCATTAGATCAATGTAAGACATGCCATTGATGATAAAAATCTTGTGCGCTGATTGACAGCTTTCTTTCGTAGTAGAATTCAAACTAGTTCATAGCCAAGTTCCAAAAATCATCTCTGCACATCAAGCTACGAAAATGAAACAGCACGGCTTCATGGCTTAATCGATTAGATTTACAATGTGTCGATGTGCTATTGCATCTACTTCTTTAATTTTCAGATAAAACGGCAAAAGTCTAACATTCCAGTCAGAAGCTTCCTTTCTACTAACCGAAACTTCTTTTCTACAAAAATTTCGTCCGTGATCATATTCAAGGAAGCAAGCGGTAACAATAAGCTCCTTTTCAATAAAAGTTAGGTGATATCATTTCCACTGCATTTATATTGACGGAACTATGCCGGATAATCTGTCTGGTTATCTTTCAAACTAAACAAGAATAACTACGTTATTCCATCAAAATTTTATTGCTCGACTGTATATCAATTTTGTGACAGTCAATCGCAAAAACCTGATTAAATCATCCTGCTACAATACAATCATTTGTTGCAGCGTTGTCTTGATGAATTGAAAGTGGCAAGAATATTGCTCTAAAAGATGTCAACATCATAGCATACTCCAGAACCAATACAGCGCGCCCTCTACGCGGCACGTGCTGGCGCCTTCTGGATCGTAGTTGCATCATTTAACGGCATCAACAAGCGCACAGCTTTGGGCTAGGTGGCGCGTGCGTGCAACAAGGACAACTGGACAGCGCTCACACCTCACCGTGGAGACTTCCGCCGCCGTAATATCACGACTGCACACATCGACTTTCTCGCTGATCTAATCACCGAAAATTGCGATTCGATGGTGAAGAAGATGACTGAGCACGTTGGTGACGCGTTCAGCGATGTCTCTTGAGACGGTCCACCGGGTCTCATCCAAGCTTGTTCTACTATCAAGAGACGCACCGCGACGACGATTACCGCAATTTTCTAGCGAACAATAAGGAGCACTGCCAGTACGTGCTGGACGTTACTGCCAATTTGGCATGGGCAAAATGTATTGTACATTGATGAAGCTATCTTCAATCTCTGTTGCGCGCACTGGTACGGATGGAGCAAGTCAGGGAAGCGAGCAGTAAAAAAAAGACGACTGACAAGGGATAGTACACTCATGTGACCGCATCCGTCTATGAGGCTTCCTCGATTATCATGAGAGTCAATTCGGCTCCTTCACGTCAGTGGAGTGCAACGCATTCTTTGAACGCCTGCTCCTTTACAATTTGCCGTCCCACGAGCTAATGATGTCGTGATTATGGCGGACAACGCGGCCTGTCATAGCACCGCCGAAGACGAAACGTGGGTTTGCTGCCGCGACTATCTTCAATCTGATCCCGTTCTCCCCGATTCTCAATCGAATATTAACGTGTCCCTGACCTGCAAAAGCGCTATGAAGCATTTACTTGCTCGCAACAGATCCACAATCAGGCAAGTGCCACCTCGTTCGACTATTGTGGAGCACCGTTTCGCGATTCCTAAAATTTACTTCTGATGAAATCTTGCGTGAGGTTGTAACAGAGAAGCTTTTTCGCTCATAATCCCGCCGCACTGCTCGATTTCATGTGATGGCTTTGGATAGCCTTGGCGTGCTTGTTAGGTAGTAAGTTTGCCAATACAGGCCTCATTCTCATCTTTAACCACCACTTAAAAAATAGCCCTCCGAAAGCGATTACTTTCAGATAATTACCACTCGTCTCGTCACTCGTCGTTTTTAAAGCTGGCGCACTTTTGAAGCATTTTTTAGCGCAGGCCGCACACCGCAAGTCAACACGAGGCGAACACGGACCAACGAGAGAGACAAGGAAGCCAACTGCCTTCGCGAGCGTAAGGCCGACAGCGTAGTAGAAACCGGTGCAATGCAAGCTCCACAGCCTGTACCCCCAATTCCGTTTCTCGCGCTTAGTAAATAGGCTGGCGCGGCGTTCAAGCTTCAAAAAAAACCGCCGCACGT